>OY757316.1:41627486-41918348 GCA_963583905.1 Stenurella melanura
TCATAGACATACTCGCGTACTACCTAACAAAAATTAAATTCTTGTTGCTGAGATACGGATCTTTTTGTGCTATATGTGGGTATAAACCCAACGCTCGCTGTGACTAAGACTAAATTAAATAACAATTTGACTCGCCGATCTCCTAGGTACCACCAAAAAATAACAAATAACAGAACATGCCCGACACAGCGCATGCAATGACAATATTAATTTAAGCACATAAGTCTACGCGGTTGCGTGGCGATTTCATTATCTGATTCTGCTGCTGCTAAATAACAGCAGTCAGCAAGAACATTTTTACTACGTCGTGTTTATCTGTTATTTTCTCACCTGTTATTTTCGAACAGAAATAACAGTCTGTTAATGCTGCTTACAAATAACAGTTGGAAAATAACAGGTTGTTATATAACAACTCATCTCTATGAGAATGTCTCCTCTGACTCCTCTAGTTATCAAACTCCTTGGTATCTGGCATAAGTACTAGGGCGGGCTGAAAAAATTTTTTTCGGAAAATTAATTTGGTATAGTCATAAAAAGTTGAAGGATATAAAGACATGTTCGCTAAATTTTTCGCTTAATTTTTGGCCGCGCCCCATGGGCCTTAAAAGGGCCAAATTTTCAAGCTCATGTATTGTTTTCGTTATAGCGTCAAAAAGTTAGGAATCAATGTATACAGTAACCAAAAAAAATATGAAAGAAATAAAAGAATTTTTATCCGCTCCCCTGGGTCCTTAAAACATATAAAAGCAGCTCTTCGTTTGAGTAAGTGATAGGCTGTCTAATATTATTGTATTGATTGTCTTTATTTAAGATAATATACATACTTTATCAATTACTCAACCCAGTAGTGCTTACCAAGTTCCTCCCACCCCTTCCTCCATTTTTAGACTACTTGTACTTATTCTAATCGTAGATTTAACTTACTTATTTCTCAGTTTTGCTTTTTTTGGATCTATAGTGTTGTAGAGATTTTTGTTTTCAAATGATGGCAGATCACTCCTCGCATCAAATTTTACGCGAATGTACCCGTCTCTTGAGTCACGACTACAAACTTTGCCTGAAGCTTCAGTGGTGATCTTTACACATCACTCGACAGCTTGAGTGTGGCATGGAAATTGTTTGATGGTGATGGCAGATTTGCTCTGAAGTGCTGCCATTAAATCGTCGGTAGAAATGGTCATTGTAAGAGGCGGTTCGGTTACGGTACATTTGTTCCAGTCAATTAAATCGATATAGTCCTTGGCATTCTAGTTGAAAGCAGATATTTTAAACACTCTTACATTTTTTGAATCTCTCGAATTCCTAGCCCTCAAAATGCGATACATCCCAAGTTCTCTTACGTGACTCCAAAAATCTGTGACCATGGTTAACAAAATGTTTTCGGGGTGTCCAAAATAGGCATTTGTGCTAATAATACTGTCAATAATCTTCTTTATTTCATTTGGAAATTCTCTGGATAGACTTATCGATTTCCATAAATGTTGCCGCTCCATAGTGGCATAATGACGAGCAGACTTTCATAATAAAATTTGTCAGTACAACCAAGGTTTCAGAAGGCTCAATTAACGTGAAACTAAATAAACACATTATACTTGCATTGTACCACATACATACAGGTCGACACTCGTAACTACAACGCAATAGGCAGTTATTACCAGGACCGGGCTAAATGTGGATGAAGCGTAAAAAATGTTTTTAGGTTGGGGCGCGGCTAAATATTAAGATAAAATTATGAAATTTGATTGGTGATTTAGACCCATTATTTAAAAAGTATTTACGGCTATACCATATCCAGAATAGTAATTTTACAAAAATTTTATTTTAAGGCCATTGGGGCGCGACCAAATTTTATTTAATACTTTACATAAAAATACAGGACATTTTTAAAGTTATTTTACAACTTTTTTTTGCTATACCAAATCAAATTTCAAAAAAATAAATTTTTCAATCGTTTTCGGCCCACCCTAATAAGTACTCTTGTGCCAGGGTCTGGTAATTATTAAATATAAATATAACCAAAGTATATCTTCGAGTTGCTAAAGGCAGCCCTTCGCTTGATTTAAAAATACAGTATATTGTTTATTCCCTACTTCTCGTACCCTCTCCACTCTGTCTTACTAAGCAATACAGCCGACATGCGACACAGAGACAAAGAGAGAACGAACTGCGTGAGAAGGATGAGAACACCCGCGCACGCCGCTTGCTGCTTATACATTACGCTTATGCAGCTTGTCTCCTCTAGTTATCGAACTCTTTGGTATCTGGCATAAGTACTTTTGTGCCAGGGTCTGGTAATTATTAAATATAAATATAACCGAAGTATATCTTCGAGTTGCTAAAGGCAGCCCTTCACTTGATTTAAAAATACAGTATATTGTTTATTCCCTACTTCTGATGGAAAACTGATCTGTGACAAAGATTTTTGTTTCATTTTAGGTAAAAGTCCGGTTTATCTGGACAATTCAGTAAATATTGAGATTGCCACATGGAGAATATTATGGGGAAAGATTATGAATGTTGGGCAAACCTGTGTTGCTCCAGATTACGTACTGTGCTCAAAAGAAGTACAACAAAAGTTTATTTCTGCTGCCAAGAAAGTCTTAAAGGATTTTTTTGGTGACAATCCAAAGACATCACCAGATTTTGGCAGGATAGTATCCGATAGCCAGTATCAAAGATTAGTGAATCTCTTGAAGCATTGCAGTAATATTGCAATTGGTGGTGATACAGATTCTTCGGAAGGGTATATTGCACCAACAATAGTTACTGATGTAACACATGCTCATCCAATTATGCAGGAGGAAATTTTTGGACCAATATTACCAATAGTTAATGTGGACAATGCATATGAAGCTATTAACGTCATTAGAAACCAAGAGAAACCCCTAGCTTTATATATTTTTTCTAACAATTCAGCAGATGTGAAGCTGATTTTGGAAAACACGTCATCAGGTGGAGTAACTGTGAATGATACTATGCATCTAACAGTCCACAACTTGCCTTTTGGAGGTGTAGGCAGCAGCGGTATGGGGGCGTATCATGGCAAAGCTAGCTACGATACTTTTACCCATAAGAAGAGTGTATTGCACAAGGATTTAGGATTTCTTGGAGAGAAACTTGGTTCAGCTAGATACCCTCCATTATCTGATGGTAAAGTGGCTTATTTAAGATTCATGTTAGGACCAGGAACGAATTTTTCACTTAAAATTGTGTCTCATATATTTATGTTTGTATTGGGAATTGGTGCAGTATATGGATTTAATTATCTGTCTAAATGGAATGGTAAACATTGAGCCAGTAAATGCTTTATATTATTAATATGTGCTATTTTATACATTTATTTTTATATTCGTTTTGGCTGTGGGGAACATATTACTTTAGCTTTAGATTTTATATATTTCTATTATTAATATTAATTTCCTAATACAAATATGCTTTTGAAAGGATTTGAGATGCATACCACAATTTGTATTGAAATGAAATGTCTTGATTTAATAATATTCCATAATATGAACAGTTCAGATGTAACGTCATAATCAGATGCATTTATAGATTTAGTGTTTCGTTAAATTGATTAAAATTATATGTTTCAATGCTAATTTAAGTTAGAAGTTCTATTTTTCCTAACAGGTGTGGAAATAATATTTTTGCACTCAAAAAGCTGTATGTTATTAGAGCAAAATAGCGATTTATTAGTACCATAGGTACACATTATATATACTGGATAATTCTAGGAAGTAGATGTTGTGATAGTATTTATGTTAATCTTTTCTTTTTGGCCAAATATTTTGAATGCTGCTTGAAGTCTATAATTGTGAAAATTAATATATGAATGTCAAATTTAAAAATTAAACATCTCAGTTTACATCTGTTCACGCTACTAGAAAAAAATATATCTGCAATACATAGGAAAAGTGTTTGTACCATATACAGCATATTTTCCATATAGGTTATCGTCCTATCATATAGGGCGCGTGCAAAATCTGACAGCTAACGAGAGTGGAGGGCATATAACCTCAATGTTCCAAATTAATTATCGTAAAATTCGCTGTTTTCGTTTGCTTTTTTAACTTTCTTGTGCTATCAACTATTGAAATAAACATGTTTAAGTTTAGTTTTCATTATATATAGACAATATGTGTTTTGTACAATAATATTTCCTTTGATTTGGCGAGATGTGCATTGTTTACCTGTGTTTTTAGTTATTTTCTTCGTAATTAAACAACGTATGGGATTGATCTTATTGTTAAATATAGAGCATATTTAGATTATTTAAAATTTAAATGCTGTTAATTATTCTGTTACCAGTTTACCACAAAAAGCCATCATATTGTACGGAATGTGGTTGTCAAAGTTTCACCGAATGCCAATTTAAGCCTTAAAAGGTATGTGATTATTACTTAACATTGGAATTTAATACTTATTATGTAACATATTTAATAAATACATAGTAGTATACCACCTACCGCATGCACGAAAATAAAGTTATAGTTATTTCAGATTGCCATCGATTTACACCAAAGAAGATAAGTTTGTTGTCAATTAAAAGTTCAAAGAGAAAAGTGGTTAAATGCTTTAAGGCTGCATAACCCATAAATTTATTTGTTAGTCAATCTAGATGAGCTACTACCTTACCTAGTTCAGCAGGTTTTCCTAAAAATTATAGAGTATAAAATTTAAATGAAATTATTATCCATAAAGATTATCCGTTAAGATAATGCCTGGAATTATGACCATATGTCATCTTTGACTCAGTGAGATCGGATCTATTTAAGACTCTTTTCGCTTTGCTCTTTTGATTGAGCACAAACTTTTCTTCTTTTGGTGTAAATCGGTGGCATTCTGAAATAATTAATAATTTTGTTTTCGTGCATGCAGAAGGTATTTACTACTATGTATTTATTAAATATGTTATATAATAAACACTAAATTCTAATGTTAAGTAATAATCATATACCTTTAAACGGATAAATTGGCATTCGGTGAGACTTCGACAACCAAATACCATTGAATATGATGGCATTTTGTCGCAAACTGATAACAGAATAATTAACAGCATTCAAATCTTAAATAATCTAAATATACTCCATATGTAATAATAAGATCAATCCCATAAATTGTTTAAATACGAAGAAAATAACTAAAAACACATAGGTAAACAATGCACCTCTCGCCAGATTAAAGGAAATATTATTGTACCAAACACGTCATTGTCTATATATAATGAAAACTAAACTTAAAAATGTTTATTTCAATAGCTTCATTTTCCATATTTTATTTGATACATTTATGTCAATTTTTTTATGCCAAACATGGAATGACTGCAGTTGCCTCACAGTGACGTCGTAAGACGTCATATTTTTACGTCAATTAAGACGTCATATTGTGACGTCAATAGAGACGTCATATTGTGACGTCAATTAAGACGTCATATTGTGACGTCAGTGGGCTGTGACATTGTCCGTCAGTTTTACGTCATTCTTACGTCACATTGAAGGTGAAATTGACGTAATGGATGTCGAAAAAACGACGTCAAAATGACGGCACCCTGCTACCTGGGAGGGTGTCCCACTTAAAATTCCCGGTGCCATTTTTCTGAAAACTGAGAAAGATATTTGAATGTAGAGTAGAATATTGAGGACCATAATAAAGTCATCATTTAGTCATATATGTGTTCGCACACTAGAGATAGAGGAAAATAATAACTGAAAGTTTTGCAAGAGTTATGATAAGGTTGTATTAATGTCTTTACATATCATTATATGTATGTTGTTGAAACGCCGACATAAAAATATAACGAGACTGTTTAAGGTTAGTTGTTTAGTAGTGTTAAAGAAAGTGCTTGAAACGGTACTACAACGTTTTGTAACAGTTTTATAGATTCCCCACTTTATTGAAATAAACGTTGAGATAGTTTTACTACTTGAACACTGCAATCCTTACTCACAAAACAACCCACTCTACTTGCGAAAGCCTGTCAGCCTATAATCCTCCTACAAAAATGGCACCGCTCCGCTGCATTGGCTCTAATTTATGTCCTGGCTTATCTTATGTATACGTTTATAGCAGTCTACCGCTTTAAATACTTTTTCTGGGAGAAACGTATGTATACGCCCGGAGCAGTTTTGAACAAAACGTATTTATACGTCTGGAGCAGTGAAAAGGTTAAAAGACAAAAAAATTATAATTTAAATAATATATTCCATTACAATTAATTGGCCATCTGAGAAAAAACTTAAACTGTTAAATTTTCTAATAATTTTATTTATTTTTTTTTTTTTGTGGGAACGTTCACCTTTTATAAGCCCCTGCTTCTCATGCAAAAACATTGTATCATCAAAGTTAGAATTATTTTTTTGTGGAATTTTAATTGCCTACTGTAGTTTACTAGCAATCTCTTGCCGATTACACGAAAACCCAACCCTATTCGAATATTATCGAAGCTTATTTAGGTATGCCTTAAGTGCGGACGTGCGGCAAATCGCTCCGGCTTAAAATTGCAATAAAATCGGCAAACGATTAAGGAAGTATACAAAACTAAAGTGAACTATAGAAAGAAATATCGGCAATTAAATACATGTGATCCGATATGTATTCGAACCAATAAGAGACTATTTATTCATTAAAAATAAAAAGTGCAGTGTAATATTAGTATTAATGCTAAATTTCTCGTTTGAAAGTGAGTGGTCATCTGTAAGTGCAATAAAAGAAGGTCGGGGTGTTCGAATAGGTACCAACATCTGGGAATGAGAGCAGGATCGGATTCAGTATTTTTTCTTCATCATAATTGTACATCATAAAAATGGAATATGTGATGTCTGCAAAATAACGAATAGCAAAGAGGTACCGATTGTAGGCTGTGATGGATGTAGTAAAAAATTTTGCAAAACGTGCCCAACTAGCAGCATCAGAAATTAAGGTTTTGACACTT
The DNA here is from genome assembly GCA_963583905.1 of Stenurella melanura. Lineage (NCBI taxonomy): Eukaryota > Metazoa > Arthropoda > Insecta > Coleoptera > Cerambycidae > Stenurella > Stenurella melanura. The sequence continues at coordinate 41,634,418 of OY757316.1, forward strand.
AAAGAAAGGAAGTTAAAATTCTACTGCAGTTCCTGTCAACAGGTTGAGACTATTAACTTACTCCAAAGTATCATTAGCAGTAAGGATTCTTTAATAGACGCAAAACAAAGGATAATAGATCTACTCGAGAAGGAACTGACGGAAAAACAAAGACAACTGGATGAAAAGTCAATAAGAAGTCCTATAATCGGTCCAACATATGCCAATGCTGTGAAAACTGATTTACCTAGAGTAGTATATCAAAAAGCTGTTCCACATTTAATACTGACTCCAAAAGATAACACGCAGACATGCGATAAAACGAAACGAGATTTACAGAACTTCGTCAATCCTAGTGAAATTCAAGTCGGAATAGATAATTTAAAAAACGGGAGGAGTGGAGGTATAATAATTAAATGCAATTCACGTAATTCAAATACCAAAATGATAAATGAAATCAATAAAAGTCTAGGTAGTAAGTAAAAGAGACACAACTAAGAAAACCCACAGTTACAATTGCAAACATCGATAAACATATCAAAGAAGAGGAAATTATTGAAGCAATATTTAACCAGAATAACTTCCTTGCCAAAAATGATGATCAGCTTGAGTTAAAACTTTTTAAAAACACAAAAAGGGGAGATTCTAAAATGGCAATAATTGAATGTAAGGGATCCACTTTCAAGAAAATTATGCAAACAAAAAAAGTTAATATTAAATATAGCAGATGCCCAGTATACGAAAATATTAGTGTTCTAAGATGTCTAAAGTGTAATGGATTCAACCACAAAATGCGTGATTGTAAGAAAGAAATTGTCTGTGCGACCTGTGCAGAAAATCATGCAACTGAAGACTGTCGTAGCGCTGTGAAAAACTGTATTAGTTGTGTGAACTCAAATCTACGGCTTAAAACCGATTATGACATAAAACATTCCTGTTTGGATAGCGAGTTTCCAGTTTTCAAAAAACAATTAAGTAATGTTAGAGACAGAACAGACTATAGTTATTAGTAGTTATTGGTGTGTCCGGTGATTTCGGGTTAACGGGTACATGAATAACTTAGAGCACTGTGTATAAAACATTTATTTACAGGATAACCTTACAGACATAGAACATTGAACATTTACCAAGCGTGGTCACATGTCGACTCCTTGCTCGTCCATACCCGGAAGTCTCCACACCTTGCCGTGTGGCCTCTAGGTGGCGTCTTGGGCTGATCGATACATAACATCCCCCTGCTATTTTTGACTTATGTAATCTTGGACAATTTACCTGATTCTAAAATAGTTTTTACAAACATTTTATATTATTTTCCTTTTAATAGGATTTGTACCCTTACATTCAAGTTATCAATATGTGTACTACTTAAATATTGTGGTTTGTCTTACAAAAATAATTTTAATATGACCTTTGAAAGAATTCTTGCACTTTAGTGCACCTGACCACTATTCTCACCCCTCCTACTTTATTTCCATTAGATAATGAGAAACTTTTTATATGTATAACTTATTTGCTAACTCTTTGAGTTTACATTGCCCCTTGTGGGAAATACCTCACTACTTTAATAATGAAATGGAAATATGTGGTCATCGATTCCTATCACTACTTTTGCACAATATATATTCTAGCTAAGTATCATAAAATAAATTTATTCTTTAGGTAATGTAGATTACATTGTCAACAAAATATAAATACAAAAATATTATTTTACATTAATCGTCACCTTGTCCTTGCTTAAAATTATTTAAAATTTTACACTGTCCCTCAATCTATCTTAAAGTCGTTAAACTTGATCGGTCTTTTACACATTCTGCCTGACCTTGTCTTACTTTCTACCTGCGTATTTTTAACACAAGTCGCCTTCCTGTCGTCTGAGTTAGTGGTTTTACTTGAGGTTCCAGGGATTCGGGGTACTACTGCTGGTCTTGGTGCTGTCGTTTGGGCTGAAATACTAATATCGTTAGTGTTTATGTTAGAATTAGTGACATTTACAATGTTGTTGGTGTTACTGTTTAATACTACATTCTCATCGCTGACAATATTGTCGGCTTCAGACATGTCTATTACGTTTTTGGTTCTAAAATCAGTAGCATTTGTATTTTGCTCCCCTATCCTTTCCCTTGGCTCTTGAAAATCCGGATTTGTTCGTGTTTCTCGTCTTAATATTTGGTTGGCATGTCTTTTCCATCTTTTTCCGTCTTTAAGTCTACATATGTACGTTGTTTTACCTATTATCTTCTCTATTGTTGCTTTTGTCCACCGTCTTTTGTTTTCTGTTCTATAGTCAGCCACCATAATGAGTTCTCCTACTTTAAAATTTCTTCGGCGTCCTCCAAATTTTTTTATTTCTTTTTTTTGTCGTTCCGTGTATTCATTTTGGGTGATGACGTCTTCTTTTTCTTTTAGGATGTCCATCCTGGTACGTATATTTCTGTTTAGCATCATTCCAGCTGGTGTTTGCTTTGTGATTGTGTGTGGTGTAGTTCGCCATGAAAACAAAAATTCTGATACGATTTCATTCATAGATTTGTTTTTGTTACAGGGATCCTTCACACGGGTGTTGATACCTTTTTTTGCTATCTTGACATTTGCTTCTGCACATCCATTTGCCGATGGCTTCTTTACCGGACTGGTTTTATGGATAATCCCGTTCCTGCGGAAACATTTTTGAATGTTTTCTGCCATAAATGTTTGAACGTTGTCAGTTACACATGTCTTGGGGATTCCGAACCGAGCTATACTATCTTTTAACTTTTCCTCCAGTTCCTTAGAAGAAAAACCACTTACTGGATACACTTCTAACCACTTGCTATAGCTGTCCGCGATGAGCAGAAATTTCTTTCCCTCTATTGGTCCTAGGTAGTCCATATGGATGCGTTGCCAAGGTTCCTCTTCCTCTCTCCACGGCGTTAAATCGCATTTTGGTGGGGCTTGATGATTCTCGAGACAATAAATGCAAGATTTACATATGTTTTCTATTGCCTTGTCTATACCGGGCCAATAAACATATGATCTAGCTAAACTTTTAGTTTTCACGATACCGAAATGGTGGGAATGCAACTCATCTAGAATTTGATTTCTCAACTTACTTGGTATAACTATTCGATGTCCTCTTAGTAATATTCCCTCTTCCACCGATAGTTCGTGCCGTCTATTATAGAGTTGTTGAACTTCTGCACCACCTCCTTTTTCCCATTTTCCTGTTACGATCATTTTCTTTGCCCTGCTCAGCATTTCGTCTTTTTCTGTGTGTTCCTTGATATCCTTGTTATTGATGGGCCACTCGGTGTTCTCCCTGGTAAAATACAAAAATTCATCTTTATAATTGTTTAAAGTATTCTTTACCTGCATTGGTGCCCTAGATAAATAATCTGCTGGCACATTGTTTTTGCCCTTGATAAACTCGATTTTATAATTAAAACTTGACAAAAATATAGCCCAACGTTGCAATCGACTGGCGTACATTTGAGGCACACCTTTGTTTTCTCCGAAAATTGTACACAATGGTTTGTGGTCTGTTCTTAGCGTAAACTTTACCCCATACAGATATTGATAGAATTTATTCAACGAGTAATAAATTGCTAAAGCCTCTCTATGCAAAATGGGATAATTCTCTTCCGCTTTAGTATATGTTCTCGATGTATAACAAATAGGTTTTTCCTCACCTGATTTGGTAACATGACTTAGAATTCCAGATACCCCCGCATTCGATGCATCGGTAGATAAGATGATTGGCAGGTTGGGATCAAAGTGTACTAGTACTTGATCCGACGATAATATTTCCTTGATTTTTTTAAATGCCTGTCTGCATTCGTCTTTCCAAACCATCTTGGTGTCCTTCTTTAGCAGGTTGTATATGGGTTTAAGGATAGTCGACACGTTTGGTATGAATTTCCCATAATACGTGACCATACCCAATAACGATCGAACCTCCATTATGTTTTTAGGATCTGGTGCGGCGACTATGGCTTCCACTTTTTGTTTTGACTTCTTCAATCCTTCTTTTGTGACCACATGCCCTAAAAATTCGACTTCATCTTTAAAGAATTTACATTTTTCCAACTTTATGGTTAATCCCGCCTCTTTGAGCTTTTCGAACACAGACTCGAGACTTTCCATGTGTTCTCTTTTGTTTTTGCCCGTGACCAAAATGTCGTCAATGAACACGACTACGTTTTTCAGACTTTCTTACTTTTTATTGGGTATTTTGCCACTGAAAAATATTTAAAAATTTTAATGAAAAAACCTCTGCGCCAAACGGATCAGACAGAGGTTGGTTCTTGATACATGACTGTTTCAAAAAGTCTCACACCTAAAAATATATAAACTAGAACAATGTTATAAACTAAAAACTCAAAATCAAAGCTATAGGAAGTTAACGTTTATGCCCTCAACCAGCAGCGTCCTAAAATTCCTGGACCTCCGTTATCTACAACATAAAATTTAATAGTTTTAAATATATTATTATACCCCACGCTTGCGTTGAAATAACCCAAGGGCTGAAAGGTTGAATTATTATACGATTTTAATACAACATTGTCGTTTTTTAGTGGGATCATTTTAAAATGTTCCCTGTAAGTATCATGACTAATTGCAGATATTGACGCACCTGAGTCAATGTCCATTGTTAAGTTTACATTATTGATCTTTACTTGTGCTTTAAATTTATTATCAACATTTTCATCGATATTAAAAATATCTGTTACAACCTTATTTACATGCCATATGTCAAACTCTTCCTGGGCTTCCTCGTCTTCTTCTTCTTCCTCCGCGTTCAGGTAGTTAAATTTCCTTCTCTTATTTGGGCAGATCCTCGCCAGATGTCCTGTTTGCCTGCACTCATTGCACTCGTACCCTCTGAATTTGCATTTGTCCTTGTGCGCCTTGCCGCAACAAGAACATTTCATTGGTTTGGTCGGTGCCCTCCTCGTTTCCGGTGCGAAACTTTTCCTGATTGGTCCTGACTTTTCTGTATTGCGCACTTTTGCTCCTTGTCCGATTTCGTTTCCGTGCACGCTTCTTTTACCGCCATATTTGAACGAACCTCCCTTTTTCTTTATGAAGTTCACTTCCCCTTCACCTTTTTCCAAGCTTACCTCTTGTTTCCTCGCACACTCTAATAATTTCTCAAGCTTTGCTGATGCTAATTCTTCGCAGACCCTTTCGTAAATCTTGTTTTTCAGCATACCTGTTACAAATTTGAAGCTAAGGAACGCCTCGAGGTTTTGGTTGAAGTTACAATTAACGGCAATGCCTCTCACCCTGGAGTACCATTTCATTACAGTTTCAGATTCTTCTTGCTTGGCCTCGTTGAACTTGTTTCTGCATATCCACACGGATGTGGAAATTCCGTAAAAGTTTTTAAGCAAATCATTTATCTCTTGAAACGTTTTAGTGTTCGGGTGCACCGGGAAACATAAGTCTTTTAGCAGCTTAAATATCTCCATACCTAAACTGCTTAGTAGCACTGACACTTTCAGCTCCTCTTTTGTGCCGTTACACATAAAATGTTCGTTTAACATTTTCGAAAATAGAGCATAGTCCATCGTAGACGGATCGAATTCGAACTTCCTCGCACTTGCGGCCATATTTTCCTCACTTTTTTCCGACAGGTGCTTTCAAAGTCTATTTCACCTTTATTTTTAATCACTCGTCGCCAATTGGTGGGTCCGGTGGTTTCGGGTTAACAGGTACCTGAATAACTTGGAGCACTGTGTATAAAACATTTATTTACAGGATAACCTTACAGACATAAAACATGGGACATTGAACATTACCAAGCGTGGTCACATGTCGACTGGCGCCTCGTCCCTACCCGGAAGTCCCCACACCTTGCCGTGTGGCCTCTAGGTGGCGTCTTGGGCTGATCGATACATAACAATTAGGATGGGAGTACCGCAGGGCTCCGTATTGGTACCTCTGTTATTTATGATTTATGTAAATGACCTAACAGCATACATATCCAAAGGCAGTCACCATGTTTGCTGACGACACTACTGTAACTATAGCAGCCCACACACCAGAAGAATTCTCAATTCATTTAAACTGTGTTCGTGATGACATAGAAGCATGGTGTCAAAGAAATAATTTAATTCTAAATAACAAAAAAACAATACCGTTTAATTTCCATATAAGAAAACCATTACCCTCAAGTTTTCAAACACTACACAATACTGAATCTACAAAATTCTTAGGAACATATCTAGATATCAAATTAACCTGGAATAAACACATTGATTTTGTGTTCTAAACTCAATTCAACATATTTTGCCATATTACAGATGAAATCATGCTTAAATATAGAAGGCCTAATAAACATTTATTATGGCCTAGGGTACAGTCACCTAGCAAATAATATTGTCTCTTGGGGAATTGGAATATATAGTAACTTACAAAGAGTATTAATAGGACAAAAGCACATTATTAGATTAATATATTTAATATCCCAGCAAACACAGTATGTCTGGCAAAACAAAGGGCCATTACAGTTATCATTGGTATTGTGTCGGCAATTTTTGCCAATATTTAGAAACTGAGTATAAAATATTGTCTAACCATTATAATGTCCGTGTTGTAATGGTCTTGTGTGTATAAAGTACTCTTTCTGTAATTGTGCAGTTGAAATTATTTTAACGTTGCTGGTACATTAAATAACTAAAAGCACTTTTTTGCCTGTGATAAATTAACATTTCTTAAGTGATGTAAAAAATCGTTTATTGCATGGTAATTTTGCCGCCAATTATTCATTGTTGGCCTGATGAATGTTAACCAATATACAGTAAATGTATCAATGTACTAATACTCTATTTTTAATGGTGTAAGCACAATATTTCATAATACAAAAAAAACGTTCATAAAGTGGTATACTTTGCATTATTACGTATTGTCATTGCATACTTTTAAATCTCCCGCGTTTCCGATATCTAGTGGAACGCTTTGAAAATTTGACATTTAGGTTAAATAAATGGCTAGGCGTGCGAACTCAGTGATTATATATTATTTTATTTATTATTCTTTATTTCATTTTTTTATTTGAAATAGCGTTTGTGCTGTTGTATTGTGGAACTGTGTGTGCAGTAAGTAAAAAGTTTAAGTGTTTCACATGGCTTATGACAATAAGTGCATCATATTAATTTTTATCATCATAAAAAATTCGTCAGATATTACCAAACCTAGATTACAAGTTAACAGAGGAAAAGGAGCAGGCTGGAAAAGGAAATATTGGTAAAAACCTAAGAGAAGTACCTCGGGGCTTTGAGATAAATGTTGAGGTTAATATGGCCAATTACCTAATTAATTCTAATACTACAATAACTCAAGAAAATGCTGTTCCAAATATTGACTCTGGACAAAATGATACAAGCAGGAATAGTCATTGCACTAAATGATACTACCCCGAGGATACATTATTAATATTTTGGTGCTTAATTCAACCGACTGTTCTAAGACATATTTAAAGCTAAAGGTAATTACTTAACTGTTTACACGATCGTCATCTCTCCGATACATATAGGTTAATATCCCCAATATGTAGCTTATCAACATTTTCATCAATACATGTTTAATCCATTGTAATGTTAAAAACAATTATTTATTTCAATAACATGTACTTGTCATCTGAATGTTTCTGTTGGATTTTAGTACAACTTTCAAACACAAAATTAACAGAGTAGAATAAGTAAAAAGTTACGACATGTCCTCCAGTAAATCCAGTATTTTTACCGTCCAATAGTAATGACAACTCCAAGCATGTTATGAAGGACCCCCCAAGTCGACGTTAACCCCTATTTTTTTATTTTCGTGTTTTACTAGAAAATGATTTTGGAATTTTATCTACATCTGAAAATGTATATTTTGTACTCTAAAATTGCATTGTGTGCAAGAAGAAAGGAAGTCACAGTATTCTTTATAAAAAGAAAAAAATATCTAAGACTGGTTTTATTATGTAGGTATACAAAAAGAACGTAGTATATTAATAATATAGTATATTAAATTCTTTTTATGAAGCGTTTTGTGATGGAGCAGTCTCTTTTTGTAAAATTTGATTTTTTTAAATTATCTGCTATTAATCGAGAGAAGGTGTAGAGTAAAAGACTTTTGATAGAGCAGAGCAGAATTTTTGGACAAAACTATTAATAATGTAGCTTAAATAATTGTATAAGTAAAAGAAAAAAAAGTCTGTTATGATTCGCACCTTAAATAACACCTATAAAACTTTTTTAGATTCTGAAAGGTTATATCCTTTATACAAAGATACCACCCAAAAAAATATTGAAGACATGAAAACTTGGTTATGAGGTTCAATCGACCATGATGGAGGACGAACAAAAAGTACCACTAACAAGAGATGAAAATGAATTTTTATTAATTTGATAATAAGTCTACTGACCTCTTTGTATTGTAAGAAAGTAAAAAAACATATTTTTTTTTTGTATCAATACATGCATTTCTTATATCTTCTACCTGGTGTTTCCTACTTTTCTTTAAGTTTCTATGCATACATTTTTTTGAAAAACATTTCAATTTATGGACTAGGTACATGTTTCACTTGTATAAAATAAGACTTAAAATATATGATGCAATAAAATAATGAAAATTAGATTATTGTGTTAATGTTTTGCAAAAAATATCTCTTCTTAGAACTGTCTGTAATTGATTAGTCTTGTATCAAAAGTAGGGAAAAATAATACGGTTTTAGAAATGGAAACAGACATTTCTTTGAAATCATTTTTAAATGCCTAAACCTCGACTAATTTGTACAAAAATAATAAACACGATTAACTTCTAGAAGATCCACTCTTTATTTTTGCCTATGATTGATGGTGACGAAGTCATGTGAATGTTGTAGGGAAATGCATTATCAGATAGTAGTATACATAGAATAACTTGACAGTCCAAGTTCTGTAGTAGTGGTAAGAGATACTGTAGAGCAGTCAGCGGGGTAAGGTGGGTTGTCCAAAAGCTTTGCCAATAAAAGAGATCGCTACTGTCCTCACTACTATATGTATTTATTTAATTTTACGATTGTGTTTATTTTTACAGGATTTAAGATTTCTGAAAAGTAATATAAAAAAATTAAGCCTTTTTTTATATTTCCGTGTACTTTAACAAATTTTAAAAATATGAGTAATGTCTTATTAGTTTGAATTGTAGGTAATACAGCCTAGGTTCCAAAGTATTAATAAAGAAATAATATCGTTACAATGGTTCTTCGCATGCAAGAAATAATGAGGCATATGCACTAGTGGCTACTTGAATTTTGGAGGTCACCACACTTTCATGTATTGTTCTAAAATATGAGAATAGCAAAATGTAATTCAAGCTGAAATTGACTGGAGACGAATAGCATTCAAATTCTAATTTATGGTAGTCAATGAAAAACCGTACATGACCGATTTTAAAGAAACTATAAGTGGTTTCTCGTTAATTATCATGTAACATGCTATATAATTTTCCAATAAATGTCAGCCTTAATTAGTAATTAAGCTATTCTCTTATTTGGGAACAGCGTGGGCAGGGTCCGGAAATCTCTCCAATTCTAGTAGCTACCACTGCATATATTGTAATGGCAAAGCAATCATGCTTTTCATTCGTGTGATGCAAAAGATGTGTTAAAAAAGCACTACACAGCCATCATTAGAAAAGTGTTCTGTGGCCGAGCGATGGCCGGTGTTGCACTTTATTCATTAATTTAGCGTTCCTTGCCAGTACTCTACCAATGATAAAGTAAAGGCATGTAGGCAGTTTATTAGCAATGGGCCAATAATTGGTGTTTGCTGGGATACCACGAATGGACAGCTGCAGAAATATTTTCAAAAAGAATAACATTTTAACCGCTTCCTCAATTCTACTATGGAAATGTGTACTTTATGTCTTTATGCATAAACAGCATTTTAAAAGTGTTGGCGGATACCACAGTTATAGCACCAGGCATGGTAATCAGTTATCTACCATATTGCATAAAACTAGTTTCTTTAAAAATTCACCAGACTATAATTTTATTACAATATTTAACAAATTACCTGCCCATTTAAAATACGTAAATACTCCTAACATCTTCAAAAGTAAAACTAAAAGCTACTTTATTGAGAAGGTCTTTATTCAGTCCAGGAATATTTGAACAGTTAGCTTGCATCTGGATTTAGTTTTCTCTTTGTTTGATCTTTTTTCTTGTTGTAAATAGGGACCTGACATGCTTACAAACTTGTAAATATTCATTTTAATTAGTTTTTGTTCAGTCCTTTGCTACTTATCATTTTATGTAACTGTAGAGATATATACGTTCTAGATATGTGTATGTGTATGAGTAATAAGTGTCTATATGTATATTTTGCGTATTTGTTTATTTTCTTTTTATTTTGTATCATTGACCTACCATATGTACATTATTTTTATCTTTCTACTGGTCAATAAAGATCTATCTATCTATCAGCTAAAGCTTGAATTTATGTAGGGTCCCGCTCAAGTATAAAATCTGGAGTTATGGGGTCAATTATGGGTGGCAGTTTGTACATTTAATGCTACTGTATTTGATAAATAGAATAACTCTCTGTAAAATATCGTTACATAATTTAAATCTCTAAGAGGGTTACAAAGGTTGATAATTCAGAGAAAATAAACAGCAAGAGATAAAAAGGATGACCTCCAAAACGTTGGATTGATGTTACCAAAGAGATGATGGGAAGCTTTGATCAGGGTATGCACCTAAGAGGTGTTTATGAAGAAGTTTGTTGGTCAGACGTTTTTATAATTTTCCAACTGACTACAGAAATACTTTACACTAAATATGAGATTGACTCACACTAAATTTTGAATTCTCTTGTAACATGAGTGTGATGTCAATGTCTCACAGATTTATGTCTTATTAGAAAAATAAATATAATAAACAGCTTATGAATAATTGTAACAATATTTAGTGTTTACTTTAGTATCGAAAGTATTCAAATATAATAACTATTCTTTACAGTATTTGTAAATAGAGCAGTCATCTCTGCTTTATGTGAAAAGTTATGTGCTATTCTCTAAAAACAGTATTTAAAGGGAATGCCCTTCAAGTTTACCTCATTTCCGGATAGTTTGTAACTATTTTTGTTAATGCACTGCTAAGATACATGGCTTGCGACCACGGAGTACCGGGTTCGAATCCTGGCCAGAGTATGGATGTTTAGTGGTGTTTTTAATGAGTTACTGAGATGATAGCACTGAACTGCACCGCTGTTGAGTGGCGCAACATGTCTAGTCACTGTTATCTCTCCTAAGTTCGAGTCTAATCAGCTGCGGTAGATGGCAATATCGCATGGAATGGTTGTCATATAGATGTCTATGTGTACATATCCTGAGTTGAGTTGAGTGGTGATATAGCAATAGCTGAACTCAGCCAGGACATTAATTTAAATAAGATGATTAAAAATAAATAAACTCGGGGTAAAAATTGGTATATGCAAGAACAATTTATTTAAATTGTTTAAAAATCTAATAGTTTACTTAATTTCATAAAATGAAGATATAACCTCTGTGATATATAGCCTTTTCTGTTTACTGTATATATATATATATATATAGGTAAATATAACAAAATTTATATACAGGGTGACTCGTGAGGAGAGGGTCGTACTTTACCAAAAGATAGAAAACATTGAGGTGATCTTAAATTCCCAAACAGTAATGGCTAAAGCGGCCCCGTTTTCGAAATACAGGGTGTTTTATATTTTTTTGAAGAATATATTCTTTTTGCCATATATCTGTAATACATATGCGAAATCCAATGAAATTTTGTATTTTGATTACAGTAGTCATTCACCATCTAATGCCTGGGATATTAATAAAATATCAGGGCCGGACCCAGAATAAAAATATTTTTAAGTTATTCCTAGAAAATAACACTCTGTATACTGTTTATAAAATATTTGACATTAAAATATTAATTTACACCTAAAAAGATACAACATACCATAAAAAATCTTTTGGCACTATTGTTTAAATAAAAAAATTAAATTGTTGAGGGTTCAAATTTTTTTTTTTTTTTAATGAGAAATTGAGAGAAAAAGTCACTCTAGGGATTAACTACATATTATTTTTTTTGTTCCCTATCTGCACTAGCAAAAGGTAGTGCAAATAGGGAGAATAAAAATTCATCACATATACCTGGTGAAATAAAAAAAATATTTTGTAATGTAAACTTAACAAAATGATAAATAATAAAAATTTACAATTTAACTAGAACATAAGAAATCAGTCAAACTTACTAAATCCAATTGAATTATTTTGAATCACAGTCTATTTTCAAAGTGCTCAATTCTTGCAATCAGCTGTTCTCTGGTATTTATTTCTTCTTTATATATGTCAGTTTTTAAATAGCCCCTCAAAAAATAGTCAAGGGGTGTGAGATCTGGTGATCTCGTAGGCCATGCAACGGGGCCACCCCGACCAATCCACCTATTTAGATATTGTTCATTCAGATAGTTTCTGACTCGTACCGAAGAATGCGGCGTAGCCCCATCATGTTGAAACCACATTCCTTTTGTGTTTACATTATTTAAAAAATTTGGCAGAGTATGTTGTAAAATATCTAAATAATTGTTACCATTTAAGCGACCTTCAAAAATATGAGGACCTATGAGATTATTATTGAACATCCCACACCACAAATTTACAGAGAATCTATGTTGGGAATTCTTTTGGATTATTGCACGGGGATTCTCGTGACTTCAAATATGAAAATTTCGAGTATTATTTATACCATCACGGGTAAATTGAGATTCATCGGTAAACAATACTCTTAACATAGTTCGTCTATATGGGGGATAAAACCCAGCGGCAAAAAGTTAACCGAAATACTTCATCACCTGGCACCAATCGTTGGACAATTCGGATATGATAAGGATGCATTTGTTCGCCTTTAATAGTTTTCCAAACTCTGATTTGAGGAATATTTATTTGTTGACCAATTCTTGTTGTGCTGGTTTTTGGGTTCTGGTCAACCATATTTAAAATCAAATCTTTTTCTTGCCGGGTTTGCCTAACAGGACGTTCTATTTTCATGATTAAGGGAACGGTTCCAGTTTCAGAAAGATGTCTAAATAACACACCCTATAAAACGTTTTATAATCTGGTACACGTTGATTTCCAAACCGGCATCTGTATTCCCTTTCAGCAGCTTTTGCATTGCCATATCCATAGACAAAAACCATATTTGCGTATTCTCTACTCGTGTCTGTAAACGGCATGATTTAGAATTATTACAAGACAATATTGTAACCAGTAAAAGCAACAGTGGTGACGTGACACTTCTTAATTACAATATGACTGATTTTTGACAGGTACCTACTTGATTATTAAAAAGTACGTAGCCATAACTTTTAAAACAAATGTAATGGCAAGATTAGATTATTGTAACAATTAATTACTCTTGCAATAAATTAAATATTGCTGAAACCATAGTTTGGAGAACTACCTTTCGGTAGTGCAGATAGGTAACAAAAAAAGCAATATATGTAGTTAATCCCTAGAGTGACTTTTTTCTCTCAATTTCTCATTTAAAGAACTTGAACTTGAAAATTTGAACCCTCAACAATTTAATTTTTTTATTTAAACAATAAAATGGTGCCAAAAGATTTTTTATGAGATGTTGTATCTTTCTAGGTGTAAATTAATATTTTAATGTCAAATATTTTATAAACAGTATACAGTGTTATTTTCTAGGAATAACTTAAAAATATTTTTATTCTGGGTCCGGCCCAGATATTTTATTAATATTCCAGGCATTAGATGGTGAATGACTACTGTAATCAAAATACAAAATTTCATTGGATTCCGCTTACGCATTACAAATATATGGCGAAAAGAATATTCCTACAAAAAATATAAAACGTATTTCGAAAACGGGGCCGCTTTAGCCACTACTGTTTGGGAATTTAAGATCACCTCAATGTTTTCTATCTTTTGGTAAAGTACGACCCTCTCCTCACGAATATCCCTGTATATCTTTTATTATATATATAAACTTATAGTTTTTATATACCTTGTAATAAACAATTGTTCTTAATTTTGTTTTATTTAATTATCACAAACCTTGTCTTATTTTGTATTGAAAACTTAATAATGTAACTATATCAATTGGCTATTAGAGCTTTATGCACAGTAGTTTATTATTAAACTGTGCTTTGTGTAGGGTATTTACAATGAGTTGCAGCTAGGGGCTGCTTTGCAGACATACAGCCTGCGAGCCGCTGGGGTACAGGCACACACACACACACTTAAACATGATGCTAACTCACATAAAAAAAACTTGCACTTGATTACGATAGGCGCCCCCACAGATTAGGAACGGTGCTTCTAACTTAACACACCTAAATAGAAAAAAAAACTTTACACACAAATCAACATTTTCACTGGCACACACGCCGACCAAAGCGGCCGGGCGGCGCACTTTGGGCTAAGAAATAAAAACACGAAAGAAATGAAATATTCAAAGCATTTTTCGATGTATTTTAAAGCTGGATCTGGCATTTGAAAAGTTACTAATTGTATAAAACAAGTCGCTCCTCAAGAAAGATGGTAATGGTAAAAATTTTACCATTTTATCCATTTTCTGGCGAAAGTGAACGTTTTTTAATTTTTAGAAAATATGTCCCTCAAAATTCAAATCTTGCCAGGGGTGCTCATGACCCTAGCTCTAAATTAAACACGATTTACTTCACGTTGAGTAGGTTTACGAAGTCAAACCTACTCAAGACCAACTTTTTTTTTAACGCCTTATTTGTTTTAATGTCCTGGTTAAGTTTAGCTAATGCTACTCTACCACTTAACCAGGACGGCGAAATGAGATACGGTCACCCATCTATATAAGTGACGGACTCGACCGGTTTAAAAATAATTATTGTAAAAAATCAATAAACAAGCATTTATTTTCAAGAGAAGCAGGTAGACGTCATGCATATGTTAAAGTTCTAATTAAATAGTATAGGTTATTCCACTTAAAGGAATTATTTTCATTGAAACACTATAATATCGCTGAACTTATAATGGGTGAGTAAATCGTGTTTAATCTTGATATTTTATTTTATATTTGACGGATATTTGCAAACCGATTTTTAGTAATTTTGAGCAAGTGGCGGCATTTTACAATGAAAAGTAAATGAAAAATAATTCTATTTAAGTGTTAGATCATATGTAATGTATCCAGCAGGAGCTAAATATGCAAAAATAAATAGATTATTATTGTCCCATTTAACAATTTGTTTTTCATGTAAATGTATCGAAACAGAAAGTTGGTCACTTTTGATTCTTTACATTACATAAATGGGCATTTTTTCTCATATCTGAGCGAAATTTGAAATATTTCATTTGTCCATTCAAAAGTTGCAAGGAGCTGGTCCACCTGGTATACATCTTATATATTTATTCGTTTTTTCATAGCACTCATCTAACTGCTTCTATTTTAATATATTTGATTGTAAAAGAATTTCGATTAGACAATCTCGGCCTCTATATCGGGGCGCCTATGGACCACATGGAACTATGTACATCACTGCATACTTGCATACAGCGTTTTCGATTGACAAGCACACAGGGCGTGCGGTTTGCCTGGGAATGACGTCACGCCAGCTACTAGTTTCAAATAAAATTGACCCAAGAGTGAGTGCAATCGAACATGCTTTTAAATACCAGTGCGGATTTTTCAATCACTTCTTTTCTCAAATTAATTACTTTTACTTTTTTTTTAATATGTACAAGTACTCCCATACCAGAATTTTCTTCTGCTGATGAACTGCTTTCAGATGAACTAACAAATGCTGACGACAAATGTGTCTGATATAATTTGTCCATTGTAATTGTTGCGCGATTCTTAAAATACTGATTAATTTAATATTCTTATACATAGGTATATATAGGTAGGTATATTATATATACCACGTAGTCCACATTATGTTTACAAAACAAAACAACAACATGCACTCGCAAAACCGCACCGTCTCACGAGTCAGTGCAAGAAAGTTCGCACTTTTTGGTACCAGATGCGAGCAACCGAACCAATCGAACAAAAAGCACTCAACAAGTTTTGCACGCAAAATCCCAATCGAAAACGCTTATTGCACTCAGTGCGCACTGAGTGCAGTCGGGTCATACGAATCGAAAACGCTGATAGTATTTTCTTTACTTTAGGTTAGTTATCTTGTTTACTTTTTCTCCATCGTCTATACACCTTAGAGTAGAAAAGATATTAAGATATATATTGTAAGGAGTCGTAACGCTACTGCCAATGGTGAAGCCACCTGCCACCAGAGAGCAAGCGCCAGTGGCGGAACATATGTACAATATGTGGGTGTCAAGTTTATCACGTCAAAGGAATAAAACGATTCAAAACTGGTATTTTTCCAAAATCAGCTTCATAATACAATTAATGGGTTCAATGGATATTATTTCGACAAATTGTGCATACAGTGAGTCTGGAAATATGAAATAAATGAAGTGTTTGGGAAAACTATTGGGCACGTCGATCTTTTTTATTTGGCAGCCCTCATCATTGTGGATATATATTTTGGGTTATCCCCACTAGTTTCCTTTCACTGTTAATGAAGTTATATCACTTGAATATTTCTGAGACTGAATGTAGACCTACTGAAATTCAGTTAATTTATTTAGAATACACATACCTCTGATTATATTGTTAGTGCTACATAAAATATACGTAAACTTTTTACTTGTTTTTCAATTACCTGTGTGATAAAAAATAATACATAATGAATTGGGTAAGTCTATTTATAGAAGATAACACCCAGCTAGATGCAAATATCACAAAACATTTATTTCAAAAACACAAATACAAATAATTTTCCTACATTATTTCTTAGGAGCATTTTCAAATATACATTTAATATTTGATGTCATATGATGGCATCTTTTTATTCTCTGAAACAAGAAAAAAATATTATCTGCAAATAAAAAGAAAAATCAGATCACGACTGATTTCCTGTTGGCGTACATTGTTAAAAAAAGATTACTTATTAAAGAAACGATGCTCACCTTCTTTACTTGCAAGTAGCTGGGTAGTTCTAGGAAAATTGGCACACAGCTTCATTTAATAATTTCATTTTATTTCCCTCTGGTAGAACCATTTCTTTTCAAAATGAATACTACAAATAAGCCTATCATAACTTGGTGTTGGAGCTCAATCTACTAATTTCATATTTTCTAACCATAATTTTCGTTTCTCAGGATCGTTTGGAAACCTAAGAAAACAGAGTAATATAAATTCAAATGTAATAATAAGTTTTATAGCATTTATTACCAAAATTTCATTAAAATAAATACATACGGGGTATTTGGAGGGTCGATGCAAACCCTTGCGGATGTGATAGAGGTCATTTAGACTGTATTAAGCCAAACATACCCTATAGTACAAAGTCTTACGGTCGAAAATCTCAAAAAATGTAAGACTGTACTAAGGTATGTTTGGCTTAATAATGCTGTCTAAATGATCTCCCTTTGTCACCTCCGTAAGGCTTTGCATCGACTTGTCAAAAACCCTGATAGTAATGTATATATGATAGTAATAATTTATTATTCAAAAGTAATTGCACCGTGGTGTATTGACATAAACAAACAAACAAAACAAATAAAACGCGCAGCTATTGTAAATATTTTAAAACGAAGCAAATATGGCCTGCGAATATTTTGCTTGAATATTTCAGAATTCACTTTTACCTGAATGATGCCACTGAGATTGACTACAGCTATTGAGAGTCCCAGTTCCCAATGGAGTCCTAGAAGTGAGGAGCAGACCACTTCTTGTGTGCCTGTACTTGAGCCCCTGTCTGGAAATTCTGACGCCGTCACTGATTTCTCTGATCTACGATTTTAATTACGCAACACGCAAACGCAAGTCATTTCATTTCATTTCCTTTCCTCGTTATTTCGATATAATTCTTTATCTATGTTATTTCGCGTGTTGCTCATAGATCATAGATCCCTCCCAGTAATCTATGATCATAGATCACGGTCACAAACTACCCACATCACGGTGTCGCTTCTTTACAAACACATACTACGTTGTTTGTGGTCAGTGTAAGTGACAAAGTAGTTCGAAGTTGCTTTTGTTTTATTTGAACTGTCATTTGACGTGGGGGATTGGATTGAAGTACAGACTTGTTTTTGTTTTTATTTCAATATTTTGGGAATTCGAGCTCTTCAAATTTTGAGGACGAATTTATTAGTCAAATTTCTTTCAATACGCATGTAGAAGAGCTATTCGGTATTTTGCAAACTATTAATTTTTGTTGAATGACTATATAGGTAGGTATATAAGTACATAATATGTGAATATATGTATCTTATCTACAAATTCATTATTAACTAAATATTAACTAAATTTTACATTAAAAGTAATCCTATATAATATAGGTATATTATTAAAAAAGTAATATTTTCTATCTGTTTTAGGCTGAATTTAATTTCAGTAATTAAATAAGTGAAATGGCTCCAACAGGTAACGACCCTGGACATATCGTTCATCATTTACGAAACACCTTTCAAAGTGGAAAGACACATCCTGTTGATTACAGAATTAAACAACTGAAAGCTTTACAAAGATTGTTAGAAGAAAATATAGATGAAATAGCAAAAGCTTTATATCAAGATTTACATAAGAGCAAATATGAATCCATATTAACAGAAATTGATTTTCTTATTAATGATGTAAAGTATATCTTACTGCACTTGCGTGACTGGGTCAAACCAGAGAGACCATCTAAACCATTGGCAAATATATTAGACTCCATGTATATTTTGGGAGATCCTTATGGAGTTGCTTTAGTAATGGGTGCATGGAATTATCCGCTGCAACTTACTTTAAGTCCTGTTTGTGGTGCCATAGCAGCAGGTAATTGTGTTGTAATAAAACCCTCAGAAATAGCATCCGCAACAGCAAAATTTATCGCTGACTATATTCCAAAATATTTGGATGAGGATGTAGTGCAAGTCTTTACGGGTGGAATTCCTGAAACTACTGAATTATTGAAGCAACGGTTTGATTATATTTTCTTTACTGGCTCTACGGGAGTTGGAAAAATAGTTCATGCTGCTGCCAATAAATATCTGACTCCAACTACATTAGAATTGGGAGGTAAATATTCAGTTTGTTAGCATATTAATTAAGCATATTTTTTAATTTAAACTGTTTGGTTTTAATTGAAATTAATACATATGTGTAGTCTATTGCCTTTGCAAAAATAATATAAAATATGCTATCCTCGTGGAAATGTTTCAAAATTTGTCGCAAAAACAAGGTAACCTACATCGGTCTGTTTGCTACGTTTAGTTGCAATTTTTGACAGTGGGGAAAACATAACCCATATGAAAATAATGATAAAGAAGTTAGTGATGACACTGTTGGCAAAACAGCCTGAATAAAAAAGAAATGAAATTAGAACAGTTACATTTTAATTGGGGGGGCTGAACTTTACTGAAATTATATTGTTTTCAGCTATCAGTTGATGTCATCAACGTAAATTATTGTTATGATGAGGAAATGCATGAGTATAATATACATTTATAAAAATAATAGAAAATAAAAGGCCCAGAATTGAGCCTTGTGGTACTCCTGCTATGATTTCTTTTGGATTGAATTAGAATTTGTATAAGACCACAATCTGCTTTCTTTTCTGTAAACATGATAGTATAGTTATTCACATTACCACATATATAAATGCGATATAATTTTTCCAGAAGTAAATTATGATCAGCAGTATCAAGGCCTTTGGTTAAATCAAAATATAAAGCAACTGGATATTGGTTATCATTTAAACAATCACTTGTTCATAAATCTGCTGTAGTGGAGTAAAAAAAAGGACATTGATGTGTACAGTTTTGTAACAGCAATATTATGATTTCATACCTTCTCAGGTATCACCAGGAGTATATAACTGCGTTTTGAAGTTCCAAAGCCTATTGCTTTTTTTATGAACAATTTTGTTTTTTGAAAAGCGTTTTTTTAGGTAAAAAGGGGAATATCTCTGGTTCTAGAGGTCCGATCGGGACAAACTAAAAACCAAAAACCTTCGAAATCAAAATTCCAACAAATCTGTGTTGGTTTTGGGTTATTTGAGTATGTACATAATGTACAAAATGGAATAAACTGACTAGAAAGCGTTTTTTTCCATTCTAACACCTAGGCAATGATTAGAGAATTAACAAGATAGGACAGCCAGCGGAAAACCTTTTATCTTTTAGCAATGGTGCCATTGACCTCGACATTTAAATTGGAGTTCTCGTGCAGTTACCACAATGTGACAATCAGACGGAGAAGGTAACATTAGAAAGAGACGCCAATAGTGAAAAATGGACAATACTGTCCTGATAGAATGGCCGAACTCAGCTGACTGTCAGTACCCAAGGTCACTAAAAAACAGGTTGCTTTGTAATGTATGTCACATGAAGTATTTCTATGTTTATATGTAAGGTATCTATTTGGTTAGGATATAATTATACATTGAAAGAATAATTTTATTTTGAAACTTTTTTCTATAAAATGAGGAAAAACAGCCACACGCAGCTGTCATCGTGGTCTATATCATGTGTAGCACTTGTCGATTCTAATGAGCTAACCTGTCTTTTAGTAAGCTTAATAAAATTCATTTACTGCGCACCCGACAAATCCCGAAACCATTTCCGCTGGATGTCGTGTCCCTTTAAATTGGAGTTCACAACTGTCTTTGTCTATTTTGTCTTCTCCGTCTGACTGTCCTATCTTGTTGGTTCTCTAATCTTTGACCCAAGGACGTCAACAGTTCCGATCGGCTTCAGACTTTGAGAAAAATATACCTTTTGTTGAAAACAAAACTTCCTGAAATTTTGGTGCCCAAATATTGAACCTTGTGGACCCAAATGAATTTCTTATCTGAAATTTGAATTGCCCGCCATTTTGTGCCATTTTTTTCAAAATGTAGTTGTGGACGCCAGCTTTCCGGTGACATTAAAGAAAAATTCTTTTATAGTAATTTTGGAAACTTTTTCGGCATTTGTTTATAAACCAAATGACAACAAATAGATTTTCTTGACCATTTTGAAAACATTTTTGAAAAACTTTTATCAGAAAAGAAAGAGAATTGAGAGAACTTTAATTTAAAGAAAAGGTGAATTTTCGTCCATCTCAGCTCGAGATATTTAACTTTTAGCATCTTGTAAAAAGATAAATAGCAGTAAATACACACACACAAAGAAACAAAGTTAATGTAGTTTATCTATGAACAAAGTTGTCTCTGAACAGAACTAATATTTGACATTAGAGAGATATTGCATTGTCACAACGGCATCCGCTATTACAGGATCGCGTTATTTAACATCTAAGCATGCGCATATTTAATCTGCGTTAAGACATGCGGTAATAACTTAGCGCCTGACGTAATTTCCGTACGTTTAACGAGCGTCGTATAAACGACGTTATCCTCACTTCGGTGAAAAAAATCGGGAACAACCAGAATCAGCCGATCTGTATTCTATATTACCACCAGCCAATATACCTGCTTCCAACATGGAGGAATCTCCATTATAAGCCCTAAATATATGTAAATATTATATCATATGAATCATATACAAAAATTCATCTTTGTTTTGTCTACAATCGACTCCAAAAAATTTTGTTTGAAAGGTCTTTTTGAGTAAATTGGAGCCCCTTTTTTAGAAAATAAGACCAGTTTGATTTTAAAATTAACTTGCTTAAAATTTCCTTTCATAATTTTAATATTTTACAACAGGAATAACATATTTCTAAATTTGACGACTATTTGACATAAAAGTGACGTTTTACATAACCTAGTTACGCACGAATGGAACTGCAATGCAATAAGTCTGAATCAAAGCTGTGTTATTTACCTCAATAACGTAACGTAATTAGCGAACGTCGTGCGGTATCACTGACTGCAATATCTCTCTATTAGTCAAGAAAAAATAAGGTTATATATCTTTTTATAAAAAGAAGTTAGCAGAATATCAAATTCCTCTAAATAAATACATTAACTACCAACTTAAGTAAGCAGTGCAACAAAACAAGAGGTAATCTTGATATATAAATTTAAAAAAAAGCTCTTCAGGCTAATTAACAAAGTAGAATAATAGCACTATAACAAATTTCACAAAAATTATTTTGTGATTACATGTTTTATTTTAATTCGTTTAAATACGGTACGTGTTGAAATGCTTGAAGATTAGTTTTTATAAGTTAAAAATGTTTTTTGGACGTTTCGTATGAAGTAAATATGTTTCAAAATAATACAGTTCAAACATTACCCACAAATAGGCATCTGTTAATTAACAATTGGCCAAAATGCTAAAAGCTAAATATCTCGATTTCAGATGGACGGAAATTAACTTTCTTTTTTTTAAATTAAAGTTCGCACAATTTTCTTTCAAAAATATTTTCAAAATGGCCGAGAAATTCTATTGTCATTTGGTCTATAAATAAATGCCAAGAAAGTGGCCATAATGACTTTAAAAGAATTTTGTTTTAATTCATCGGAAAGCTGATGTCCAGAACCACATTTTGAAAAAAAAAAGATCTATTTTGAACTTAATGGCACAAAATGGCGGGCAGTTCAAATTTCAGATAACAAATTCATTTGTGTCCACAAGTTTCAATATTTGGGCACCAAAATTTCAGGGTGTCTTGTTTTTAACAAGAGGTATATTTTCTGAAAGTGTGAAGCCGATCAGAACTCTAGACGCCTCTGGGCGTTAAAATAAAAAGAAAACATCGGTTTTTATCCAGTTTATTCCATTTTGTACATTATGTATTCAAATGACCCAAAACCAACGCAGATTTGTTGGAATTTTTATTGCGAAGGTTCTTGGTTTTTAGATTGTCCCAATCAGACCTCTCGAACCGGAGATATTCACCTTTTTACCTAAAAAAAAAACCACTTTTCAAAAAACAAAATTATTCATAAAAAAACGGAGTAGGCTTTGGAACTTCGAAACTCTAATGTTATCTTGGTGATACCCCAGAAGGTATGAAATCATAATATTGCTGTTACAAGACTATGCATATTCAATCATTTATTTGGTCTTTTTTTACTGCACTAATGGCGGTTGAGCAGGCAGTCTTAAACCTTAAATCATTTTGACAGTAAAACGATAAGAAATTATGCACCTCAAATGTATCTAGTCTCATTAAAACTGGTGTCAATGACTTTTGCTAGTTGACTTTGCAAGCAAATATTCCGATATCTACTACTTATTTCAATTATGAATCCACTATAATTCAGGATTGGACTGTGTAATTTTGGGGGTACCTACGTAGTTCCTTTCACAAAATTACTAATTGTGTAAGAAAATGGAATACTTATATTATTGTTGACCTTTGTTAGAGCTTTACAAAAAATCTCGTCAATATCTACCGGCTTTTTATTTAATATAATATTGACATAAATTATTAGGTATTTTAGTTTAGTCTGCAGTTGTCTACAATTAGGCAAGATAAGTTTAAAAATAGAAAGTGAATATAATAACTGATATAAATACTTCAGCAAACACATTTTTTTCGCTTTCACAATGGTTGAGTGGCATACAAAATAGGTACACATTATGGGTGACAAGGGTTAGTGTGTCCACAGATGGATCTAACTATTGTTGCAATCTTTTTTATTGTGCCTTTGCCCAAAATTACAAAAGCATGAATACTTTTAAGTGAGATTCCTTCGTCGCTGGGGGAGGGTTAAGTTTCTATAGGGGGAACTCTCAACTCGGTCATTGTACCATCAGATATTTTGCACTGAGAGATACAGAAATTTGGCCTTTGTACTGTTATTCACTCTTGCCTGCGTCTTTTGATTTTTCACCCCCCATAAGGGCAGGTTTTAGAATTTATATTCTCTACTCTAGGCTACAAAACATATCTACCATTTTTCACATTTCAATAAGAGTTATTACATTATTTCTATGATTTTATGTCAAGGATGTTTTTGATTAAAAAAAATTGACACCATAGATCCTTTTTGAACTATGGATTTGGATTTAGCGTAAAAAAATACACCAAATCCATATATTTTGGTTCGTAGTACAGAACATTTTTTTTGTGTGGTTGTGTAATTGATTTATCTGCAGTATTCACTACATATAGATTAATTATGTATAGTTTTATCATATCTATTATCTGTAAGAAAAACAAACACAAACTCTAAAGTTCTAAACATACAATACTGTGTAGGCACAGTTTTAAATTGCATTTATACTATGTAAACAAACTGTACATTAAAACTGAGTAATTTGACATTGACATGTAAGGAAACTTCCTATAGATTAATCTATACCTGTTATAAATGTATGTGGGAAACTTTTCCATATTAATTAAAATATAATGATCATATACTATAAAAGAAATTGCCTTTATTAGTAGGCAATTGACGACATGAATATGATTTCGATATGAAATTTTTCAGTTCTAAAGTAGTAAATAATTAATTTCAATTAATATCATATTATAGTAGGACCAATAAGTCTAGTCAGAAACGTGCGGATTTACGATTTCGTAAATTCGCGCGTACGTAATTCAAAGAAATGAAAGCACTTGGATTGTGTTAATTATGCATGCTACCATGTGTCTTAAATTTAAAATATTATGCTTGAATCTAGCAACATTACCTCCATGTATTATATCAGCGCAGCCGCAAATATTTGTTTGTTGCATTAAAACCGTTACAATTGTAAATATATATATGTGGCGCCACTGAATGGGCTTGTAAAGTTCGTTTATGAAAGTTATTCCATAGATTGCACATCAGTTGAACAAATTATTAGGTATAAAGGCACCACATTCAAACATTTATTCTATTTGGTCGATTGTACCAATTACTCATAATGACCTAATCGTGGTTTTTATCTCTGGTAGGTGGATAAAACTTAATATATTTCTCTGAATTATATAGAACGAGGTGCCGCTTACATAACAGCTACTATCCTTTAACCAGAATACCGCTGAATTTTTGCCCTACTGACCACTTCTTGGCGTTAGTATAGTTATGAAAAGTATTTGTTTTTATAACTGGTTATCTCGCTATTATCACTAGCGATAAAAATATGATGTAGCGTAAATTAAGAATTTCATTTAGTATAAATATTTTATACACTGTTTACACACGAATTTTTTGTTGATTCCTTACTATCTGTTTATATACGTATGATTTGGATATTCACTCATGTAGATAATGAATTATCCAACTGACGTAACCTTTTCAATTTCAACTGTAACACTTTAAAAAACTTTAGACACTGTGGTCATGTCTTATCGATTTAATTATATAATATTGATTTAATATGTGCTCAGCGAAGGTGGGATTTTCCTCGGAGGTTTCAAGGGTGTACTTAGTAAATAGATTGTTTTTTTATTATTATTTTTTCTGTTACTTAATAAGGAAGTTAGTTAAAGTGAGCTTTAGAATATATTCTCAATTCTGAATAAACTTTGCATCAAGTTTGATGAATTTTTATTAGTTTTTCATTAAAAAAAAAAATGTATTTAAAACAGCATTTAGTAATTAATGCATTTAATCGATCACTAGTAAAAAATAAATATTTTAACGGCCTAATTCTATTAAAAATGTATTAGGTAGGTTAAAAAATGCAAAGAAAATTAAACTTTTGCTAGAGTTTTGAAAATTGACGTACACGTATAGAATTAAAAAATAAACAACTGTGCTCAGTCAATTATGACATATAAAGAAAATCACGTGATAGATTTTATGCACGTCACTTTGCATTATTATTCATTGCTTTGAAGGGCCCCCACACATTTCTTAGAAAAAATAGCTTTTTGTCAAATTGTCTGAAACTTTGCAATTTGCTTCTTTATATGCTGATTGAAAATTGTTATGGACATAATCCGATTCTATCCTTATCGTTCTTGTGTAAAAGGCCTTAAATATTGATTCTTCACCATTTAGTCATAGTGGCATCTATATGTTGAGGATGACAGGGGCGAGGGGCGTTTTAGGGCGGATCTACTAGATTTAGGCCACATGTTGGTAAACACAATATAATCACTTAAGTAACAGTCATATAAATAACAAAGTCACATGAGTTATGATTTATCTAAACAGGTACATGTCAAATAATAATGTCTTATTATTGAAAATGCAAATACCACATAATACATTTTTGAGGAGCTAGCAGTCTGCAACCAGTAGTCCCGCAATCTCACACTTTTCTATCAAGTTTGTACTTAAAATAATCATCCATGGGACTCTCAAGGGGTTTTGTTCTGCTCACTGGGGAGAGGGTTTCTCCCAGGACACTCCAGGCTTCATCTGTTTTACACGACTGTATATGGAGATATTTACTCTTCACATTCCTCAACCCAATCGGTACTTGCTGACAATTGTCTCTTGTCTTCAGTGAATTATGAGCTCATAGGCACGTACAAGGGTGTTGTTTCCGAAATATATACCATTTGGTATGTGTAAGATGTAAACAAACATGCATATATATCAAGTTATTTAACAGGTATTTGATACGTTGTTCGTGAATTGGGTGTTATATACATACATTGCACCAGTAACAACAAAATCCTTTATAGTGGGGCAAATCTGGAGAAAAAACAGGGCCGAAACGTGACTGCTGCGAATGAAAAAAAGTTTTTTGCCAACTTATAAAGTTAGGTCCCCTCCATCAGGTCAGACAAGTTTTTACAGGGCGGAGTCGGCGGGGGGTGGGGGAAACGGCCTGTTAAAAGCATGGGAAAGCAGTTTTTCCGACATATCTCCGTAGGTGTCAGTCCCACAAAAAAATCGACTTTACCAAAAGTGAAGAGCTTGACAAAACACGTAAGCTCGTTCTAACCCAAACCCGATCACATAATTTTATTTCGCGAGATATCGCGATTGAAGTTGCGAAAAAACGAAAAATTAAATTAATTATTTCTCGAGAGGCAGTGGAGTTGAGGCCTCAATTTTTTCTGAATACAAGGGTATTGATGAGGCCAGAAGGTGGGGTGGTGGGACAATTAGGAGGGGAGATATGGGGGGAAACCAAAATTATTAAGATGCTGATAACTTCCTTATTAATAGAGCTACAGCAATGTGGCCGGGACCAATTTCCGTATTTTTTTATTTGTTAAAAGATAGCACTGGCGGAATTTTTTTTTTGAAATAAACGCCTGGCGCGCACGTCTTTTTCAGAATGAAGGGAGGGGGTGGGGGAAATAATTTTTTCACCATTTCGTAGCATTTTTTTTTTCAATTTCCGCCCGGCGAGATCGCGATCAGATGATTAGAAAGGGAGATACAGGCCGGCAAAGTTTTTGCTGTATAGCGAGAGAATGGTGAGGGGGGGGGGGGGTTCGGGCCGGGATGATAATTTTGAGAAAAGTCTTTTATTTCGACTTTTCCATTTTATAAGTCCCCGATGTCCATACATTGTCCGCCCGCGCGAGCGAGTCAGTTGAGCCGCCGGGGGCGCTTACTCTTTCCCGCGCTCTAGCTCTCCTCGAATTGTCATCATCTGTCATTTTTGGTAAGTATGATTTTTTTTGTGGCATCAACACCTGCGGAGATACGTCGGAAAAACTGCTTTCCCATACTTTTAATGGGTCGTTTTCCCACCCCTCGCCGACTCCGCCCAGTAAAAACTTGTCGGAATGATGGAGGGGACCTAACTTTTTAAGTTAGCAAAAAAATGTTTTCATTCGGACCAGTCACTTTTCAAAACCCAGATCTACTCGGCTATTATGTTTAGTAATATGTTTATATTAATATATGAAATTGCAAAATAATTCAATATAACAGATACCCATTAAATAATTTACTACAAGCGTATCTCACTCTTCTTTGTTTGTATCTTACACATCAAATGGTATATATAATGCTGCTATGACTAATGGGTGAAGAAACGACATTTAAGGCCTTCTACAATAAGAACGATACATAGAATCAGATTGTGTCCATAACCATTATCTTTAATCAGCCTGACAGACAATTTGACTTTAAATCCATTTTACCTAAGAAATGTGCAGTTTCCTTTGTGGTGAGTTGTTGAGTCATTACATTTGTTAATTATTCTCTGCTGAAGCATTTCAAAAATATCAACAAGTATGTTAAATGTTTCAAGTCAGGTCAAACATAGAAATCTAGTGATGTAAAAAAGTGTTCTTTGGGTAATTAGGCTTAATACTAAACTATAAATGGTGTGAAGCATTGTCATCCTTTCAGCTAGCATGCAGGCAATGTTATTATCAGACCCCGGCTCCGAGGTAGTTATGACGTAAAAGCCAGAATCGGCTTTGCACAATATCAACTATATCATCATTTTCATGCGCAATAATACAATATCTTACCTTACAATTGTTTGTAGTGAATTCCATAATATATATAATACATAAAGGTAAATGGCTCTGAAAGGATTATAAGTCATACTTTGATGCACTTATTGTTGGATGCACAAATACTTAGTAACTATGCCTTATTAGGATAATAAAAATATATTATTTGCATTTGTTTTAAATGGTCCGAAGTTAAACTCTGGCACATGTCACTAAATGTTCACTTGTAGTGTGAAAAAGATCATTGATATACATAAAATAAATGTTATCCTGTTTGTTGCTGTTTTACTTCCCTCGCATACCGAAGGGAAGTATTGTATTCGAGAAAAAATCACCCTCCGAGATTTTTTCGGATTCTGACGTTTCAGAATACGTAGATTCCGAAAATATAGGTTTTTCAATTCCGTCAGTCTGTCTGTCTGTCTGTCTGTCTGTCTGTCTGTCTGTCTGTCTGTCTGTCTGTCTGTCTGTCTGTCTGTCTGTCTGTTGGTGTATTTACTAAAAAACTACTTGACGGAGAGCAGTCAAATTTGGTAGGTAGTTAACCCTACTGTCAGCGAAGAACTGGTAGAATTTTCACTGAAAAATATACAGGGTGGACCGTCTAAACGGAATAAATAGCGAAAAAAATTTTTTTTTGCTCAAATTTAAAATTTCCACGTTTCATGACGCGCTAAACCTGTTTCAGGAAAAAAAAATTTTTGAAAATTTTTTTCAAACATTTTTGAAAAAATTTTTACCAAGTTGAAAAAAATTTTTTTTTGCTCAAATTTAAAATTTTCACGTTTCATGACGCGCTAAACCTATTTCAGAAAAAAAAAAATTTTGAAAATTTTTTTCAAACATTTTTCAAAAAATTTTTACCAAAATGAAAAAAATTTGTTTTTGCTCAAATTTTAAATTTCTACGTTTCATGACACGCTTAACCTATTTCAGGAAAAAAAAATTTTTGAAACATTTTTTCAAACATTTTTGAAAAAATTTTTACCAAGTTGAAAAAAATTTTTTTTTGCTCAAATTTAAAATTTCCACGTTTCATGACGCGCTAAACCTATTTCAGAAAAAAAAAATTTTGAAAATTTTTTTCAAACATTTTTGAAAAAATTTTTACCAAGATGAAAAAAATTTGTTTTTGCTCAAATTTAAAATTTCTACGTTTCATGACACGCTTAACCTAGTTCAGTAAAAAAAAATTTGAAAATTTTTTTCACCAATATTTTTGAAAAAAATTTTACTACTAAAATGATTTTTTTTTTTCTTTCTTCAAATTTAAAATTTTCACGTTCATGGCATTCTAAGCCTGATTTAAAAAAAAAGTTTTTTGAAATTTTATCACTAAGATAGAATTTTTCTTTCTTTGTTCAGATTTTAACTATCCACGTTTCCATGACATTCTAAAACTATTCAAACAAATTTAAAAATGTTTTTGAAGAATTTTTTAGAAAATTTGAAAACATTTTTAATCCATTTATGTATCACTACTATAGAACAGACGAAAAAATTTTTTTTGCTCAAATTTAAAATTTCCACGTTTCATGATATTCCAAACCAATTTCGGAAAAAAAAATTTGCAACATTTTGTTACCAGTTTGGAAAAAAATTTAACACCAGAATGCTCAAATTTAAATGACATTCTAAACCTAGGTATTTCAGAAAAAAAATTTTGAAAATTTTTTTCACCAACATTTTTCAAAAAGTTTTTACCACTAAAATAGATCGAATTTTTTTTTATTTGCTCAAATTTAAAATTTTCACGTTTCATAGCATTCTAAACCTATTTTAAAAATACATCTTTTTTAATTTTTAAACTTTTTTTAGCACTACTATAGAACAGAAGGAAACTTTCCTTTTTGCTCTAATTTAAAATTTCTACCTTTGACATCTTAAACCTATTTCAGAAGAAAAAAATTTGAAAATTATTTTACCATCTTTTGAAAAATTTTAAAAAAATGAAATTTTTTAACCACCACTATACTTCCACTCCATTACGTGAATGTTGGATTGAAAATGTGACAGATGGCAATAACATCTGGCATAAGCACATACTTTTATTGAAAAATGTACAGGGTGGTCATCCCAAGAAATAATTCAGTCATGGTGGACATTTGTAAAGGTATTTGCGCAAGCCTGCCATATGTGGCACCTGCTATTTAGTATTGAACTTTTGCTGTTGGATGAGCAATCTGTATATTTTTTTGACCAAAACTTATCAAGTTTTCTTTGTAATAATAGCAATAACTCTACTCCGATTATTATTCTCAATGTCATTTCGTAATTATTATTTTTTTAGAGAGACTGCCATGAACGAGGGAAGTTCTGTGTAAATACCTTTACCGATTTTTTTGTTTTTCTTTGCTCTTAATGTCTGTAACTTTTATTAGTATTTAAGTTTGGCTTCGTCAACAAAAATTGTTTGTATTTTTTTCTGACAATAAAGCATATACGTTGAAGGTCGCGTATGACTAGAAGGAATCATGAGAAATATCCATGTATATATGCTAAATTTTAGTTTTTATGATGTTCAGATGAAACATGTTTTAACATGATTGACTTGCGTGTCCACGAAAGTGTTTTTTTCACAGCTGGTACAGAGAAGTTCTACACCGTCAAACTGCAGTTTCAGAAAATCTTGAATCCATGAAAGTACTGTTTCATTTAATAGAAAGCCACTCGACACCATAATAAGTCATGACACATTTATTTCTATCAAAAGCTGAAAATGCACTGACAAGTATGTAGTGTTGAGTCCATAATGCGTATGTGCATATGAAACAGGCTCACATGCCATTGGTTATTGTGTAATAAAATAATAATAATTGTTGGTCCTTTTTTATTTCAAGTGCTTCCTATATGTTTAAAGTCTTCTGCAAAATATGAAATGCAATTTGTGGTTTCTTTTACTATTATTGTTTACCGTATCCTATTTGCTGTCGTAAAAAATGTAGAAAGAGAGCGACAAGAGTGGCGGTGTCTTGGTGGTGTCGAAAATTCTCCTTATATTTCCTAAAATATAATGACTTATATTATGTGCACAGATAAAAATAGTGTTTTGAATTAAAAAATTTTTAATATAGTTGGGAAGAAACAAATAGGAGATGTTTACATTTCCAAGTGGCGTATGCCGCTTAAAGTGTCGAGTTTTTTGTATTCGGTTAGACAATCAGAGCAGGTATATATAATGCGCAACAAAAGTTTGGTGTTTTTTATCCACCAGTTTCAGTAAACATCTCTTACATCAACTTGCTCATCTATACCAAATAAATAATTTATCCAAATTTCTAATAATAAATGATTTACTTATTATATAATGAGTTTTATGCCATACTTTTTATTTGTTACGGCAAAGGTATTTATTTCCTCTAAATAATGTATTTATTTGCTTATGTGAATCATACGATTTTTGAATCAAAACATTATATTTATTTGTGTGTGAAGACCGTATTTGGCAAAGAGTTCTACAACTAGAGGAGACAAGCCGTTGATTTGCCGCAAGACCCGGGTCTCTTTGTCCTTGTCACACACCTCGTACCCTGTCCACACTGTTTTACTAAGCCACTCGGTCTACATGAGACACAGAGACAAAGAGAGAACGAACTGCGTGAGAAGGATGAGAACACCCGCGCACCCCGCTTGCTGCTTATACATTACGCTTATGCAGCTTGTCTCCTCTAGTTATCGAACTCTTTGGTATTTGGCATAAGTACTCTTGTGCCAGGGTCTGGTAATTATTAAATATAAATAACCGAAGTATATCTTCGAGTTGCTAAAGGCAGCCCTTCGCTTGATTTAAAAATACAGTATATTGTTTATTCCCTACTTCTCGTACCCTCTCCACTCTGTTTTACTAAGCAACACAGCCGACATGCGACACAGAGACAAAGAGAGAACGAACTGCGTGAGAAGGATGAGAACACCCGCGCACGTGGCTTGCTGCTTATACATTACGCTTATGCAGCTTGTCTCCTCTAGTTATCGAACTCTTTGGTATCTGGCATAAGTACTTTTGTGCCAGGGTCTGGTAATTATTAAATATAAATATAACCGAAGTATATCTTCGAGTGGCTAAAGGCATTCCCTTCACTTGATTTAAAAATACAGTATATTGTTTATTCTCTACTTCTAATGGAAAACTGATCTGTGACAAAGATTTTTGTTTCGTTTTAGGTAAAAGTCCGGTTTATCTGGACAATTCAGTAAATATTGAGATTGCCACAAGGAGAATATTATGGGGAAAGATTATGAATGTTGGGCAAACCTGTGTTGCTCCAGATTACGTACTGTGCTCAAAAGAAGTACAACAAAAGTTTATTTCTGCTGCCAAGAAAGTCTTAAAGGAATTTTTTGGTGACAATCCAAAGACATCACCAGATTTTGGCAGGATAGTATCCGATAGCCAGTATCAAAGATTAGTGAATCTCTTGAAGCATTGCAGTAATATTGCAATTGGTGGTGATACAGATTCTTCGGAAAGGTATATTGCACCCACAATAGTTACTGATGTAACACATGCTCATCCAATTATGCAGGAGGAAATTTTTGGGCCAATATTACCAATAGTTAATGTGGACAATGCATATGAAGCTATTAACGTCATTAGAAACCAAGAGAAACCCCTAGCTTTATACATTTTTTCTAACAATTCAGCAGATGTGAAGCTGATTTTGGCAAACACGTCATCAGGTGGAGTAACTGTGAATGATACTGTTATGCATCTAACAGTCCACAACTTGCCTTTTGGAGGTGTAGGCAGCAGCGGTATGGGGGCGTATCATGGCAAAGCTAGCTACGATACTTTTACCCATAAGAAGAGTGTATTGCACAAGGATTTAGGATTTCTTGGAGAGAAACTTGGTTCAGCTAGATACCCTCCATTATCTGATGGTAAAGTGGCTTATTTAAGATTCATGTTAGGACCAGGAACGAATTTTTCACTTAAAATTGTGTCTCATATATTTATGTTTGTATTGGGAATTGGTGCAGTATATGGATTTAATTATCTGTCTAAATGGAATGGTAAACATTGAGCCAGTAAATGCTTTATATTATTAATATGTGCTATTTTATACATTTATTTTTATATTTGTTTTGGCTGTGGGGAACATATTACTTTAGCTTTAGATTTTATATAATTCTATTATTAATATTAATTTTCTAATACAAATATGCTTTTGAAAGGATTTGAGATGCATACCACAATTTTTAATGAAATGAAATGTCTTGATTTAATAATATTCCATAATATGAACAGTTCAGATGTAACGTCATAATCAGATGCATTTATAGATTTAGTGTTTCGTTAAATTGATTAAAATAATATATTTCAATACTAATTTAAGTTAGAAGTTCTATTTTTCCTAACAGGTGTGGAAATAATATTTTTGCACTCAAAAAGCTGTAAATCGATGTTATTAGAGCAAAATAGCAGTATATATACTGTGTACCATAGGTACACAGTATATATACTGGATAATTCTAGGAAGTAGATGTTGTGATAGTATTTATGTTAATCTTTTCTTTTTGGCCAAATATTTTGAATGCTGCTTGAAGTTTATAATTGTGAAAATTACTATATGAATGTTAAATTTTAAGATTAATCGAATACCATACTTACCTGTATGAAGATTAATCGTAATTTTCTGAGCTTGTCTTCCGATATGATTACGTTGTAGTTTCGTACTCTTCCTACCTATCGATACGCTTTGAAAGATAAACATTTTTTATCGCCCCGATGCTATCCCTTCGGCTGAGTGCTCATTCTGTTTTTCAGCAAAATTGCCGAAATGTGGGTATCAAGGGCGGGATGGGTTGTAATCATATCGGAAGACAAGCTCAGAAAATTACGATTAATCTTCATACAGGTAAGTATGGTATTCGATTAATCTTAAAATTTTCCTTCGCTTGTCTTCCGATATGATTACGTTGTAGATGTTGAAAGCCAGCTTACAGGCAATTTTGTGATATTTGAAATAATAGAATTATTTTTCTCCATAATTTTATCATATGGGTACATAATTTTCAATTACTCTTAAGCATAAATCTTACTCTTAATGATATTGTTTGTATTTCATTCTTAGTTATTATATATGTAAATGTATATAGATACATTATATATATATATAAGTGCATAATATAAAATGCCATAATTCCACAAAAGGAGGCAAGTAATCAACTCAGTATAATTACTTTTGTATGTACAATAGAATATTAGGTATTATCAATACTATCTAAACCTAAGTTTAATATTGTGGTAGCAATTATTTCATTTGGTGGACCTAGGTTTATTGTAGATTTTTAAAATACTTCTGAGGTCGCACTCTACCCTGTTGTATGTTCTACTATGTGTATGTTTACGCCATATCTAAGAGCGGCCGAGGTAGAGTCGTGTCTCACCCTGTGTCTAGAAAAGTTTTTTATATTTATCCCACTGTTTCTAAGTGCTAACTTTATCCATTTACATAGTGTTTGTGAGGAGCAGGATGGAAGGGCTTCTTATGATTTAAGATTAGGTGCGAAAATGTTGAACGCATTTTTGAACTGATTTTCATGTAATATTCTAATGCAGGTGCCACACATAACTCTGGCTTAGCATTAAGTATGGGAAAACTAGATTAGGTTGATTTTTATAAGCCCCAGATTCTAATTTAAATTTTCTTTTCGGGTGATTTTACTATATTGTTAATTGTGATATTACTTAATGTTTGAACTCTGTGGGCTGTTGTTAAGGCCCCGAGCGTTATCATTTTTATTGTTAACTTGTCTAGTTTCTAAGAGGCGGAGAGTTGATAAGTACTTTAACACTGGTTCTAAATTTCATGTATATATATATTTTGGTTGCGGTGGTTTATTGTTATAGATGCCCTTAATAAATATTTTACTTGTTCATCTCTAGTTTGGGGCGAACAAATTAAATAAAAGCCTGATCTGTTAATGTTTATAGTTGAATATTAGCTACCCTTGTTAACTTTGCTTACTAAGAACCTTAAATAGTTATTTAAATTGTAAATAAATATGTCATAATTATTATCCTTAATGCCATTTTTTTTTTTTTTTTTTGTAAGGTGGCTCTAGAGACCGAAGCAGCCATCGTTGGAATAGCCGCTGCTGAAATTTTTCTTTTTACACTTGTTATTCGGACAATTTCGCTGCCACCCGGAAAATCTCCTTGTATAAGGAGTGGTTCTGTCTAAAAGGTGAAATTAGCAGATTTTTATTTGGTTCAAATGTAAAGGTTGCTCTGTTAACATGTTTTTTAATAACGGATACTAAGGCTGTGGAGGTCATTTTTTTTCATTTTTTTTAAGTGTTTTCGTTGTCACTGAAAACGGTAGAAAGGAATAGAAGTATAACTCTTTCCACGGAACTGTAAAGGCATCGACTCATATGAAATTTGGGTCAGGATACCACGAAATATATTTCTCGCATTTTTTATTGAGTTTAGTGGCAAATAGATCTATTTCAGGTTTCTCACATTTGTTAACGATTTTTTGAAATGCAAATTTATTTAACTCATATTGCGTTTCTTTTGGCACACATCAGGATTCCATGTCAGCCTCTGTATTTCCCGATGGTACATAAGTCACAAAAATTACTATTTTTCTTTTCTCACACCATGTCACAACTTTTCAGTAATTTTATTTAGGGTGTTTTACATTGCCTCCTGGATTAACACAGGCAATGATGGTTTTACTATCAAATCTTAGAAGTACTCTGACGTTTTGTTTTGTTTTGGTGAAGGATTGCAGCCCGTAAGGGGCAGCGGCTATTTTCAGGAAGTTGATATGTCTATCTTTTTCTAGGGAATCCCAGAATTCATGACACCTTTTCCCGGTACAAAAACATATTGCGCCTACAATACAATAGTATACACGTGTTACAAAAAAAATAAGGTTTTAAAAGTTCATCATTATAACTGTTAAAAGTCCCAAAATAGGATTCACAAATTCATTAGGTTTTCTTTATTTATTATTTTTATTTATTTATTATTATTATTTTATTTTATTTTTTTTTTTTTTTCATAGTTTAAGTGGGCTTAAATTTTTCATCCAACGATTGAGAGCAAATTTAACCGAATCTAATATTGTCATTAGACTGTTGTATTTTTTTTTGTCTTTTAATGCTCTATATTTTTGTGTTCTAAGTATTTAATATGGTGACGACTGAATGGTATAGCCGGAGATGCCGCGACTAGGGAACCGATTAACTTAGCAAAATCACGTATTTTCATTGTAGATTTTTGTTTTATTTTTAGAATTATTTTTTGTACTGATTTTATTTTGTTGCCGCGCAGTGTTATTGTCATTTGGGATGTGTAGTAATTAAACTCTAAAAAGTTATCTCCTTAGAAGATGTTAACTGACTTTTTTTTTTTTTTTTTTTTTTTTTTAACATTAATCATAAATCCCAGTTCTCTTTAAGAAGTTAAATGTTTCATTACTTTCGTAAATATATATGGTGCAACAATGAGTCCGAATGGGACTAAATTAAATTCGCTGTGCTGATTTTTTTTTTTTTTTTTTTTGTAAATAGCTTTTAGCAACAGTTCGAGAGTTTTCTAATTTATGTGGTCCTAGAACGTGTTTATTTAATGATTTTAAATGAACTCTTTTCCCCATTTGGTTTAGTGGCAAGAAAGAATGGAGACAAGAATTCGTTTTTGATGTAAACGCATCTTACATTTGCACTAATATCTGACAGTTTTCTAACAGATTTTTCATAACCTTGATCTCGGACTGTAATATAAATATTATTTTTTCTGTAAATATTTAACTGACTTGGGTTTATAAAGAAAATTTAGTTTTATTCCCTTTATCCATTCTAATACAATTTTATCGTCTGTTATTTCTTATCAAGGCCTCAAAATGTTATTTAGCCTAGCAGCATAATTTTTATTTGCCGAATTTATTTCCACTTGCAATACTGTTGATTTCTCGGCGATACTCTCTTGTATTCCTGATTTCAATTTCAATTTCAATTTCACCGCTTGTTCTCTTTAACGCCTGGTTCGTTTTTAAAGAGTCTTCGAAAGTTGACCCAAATAAAATTGAATCTATAGAAGACTTTAAGCCTGCTTTTTTGAACTCTGCAATTAATAATGTTAGTATATTTTGCTCTCTTAATATGGAAATAGCAATGTGTACATTTGAAAACAGCAATGCTGCATCTGCCAAGCATGTTATTTTATCAGGTGTCTGTTTCTCCGATATGAAAGAATCCAATACTTGGCCTACAGCAACACCTGTGGCCGATTTAATGTTGTAAGACTTTTAAGAAATTATCTTTTTTATCAACTGCTTCGTGCATGCAGCCTGAAACCTCGGGATTAACTATTTGTCTACTGGTATAACACCCTGTATGTGAATTTTTCTAGGTTACATTATTACTTAAATAAATGATAAATGTATGTTATCTCCGCACTTAAAAATGCATCTAAGTATACCAAGAGAATGTTTATGTTTATACTGGTATCACAACTCACAATGTTTACATTAAGTTAGGCATTGACTCGCCTTAGCAGTTCTTTTAACAGTCAAGATATTATTAGTTTACTTTACTGAAATTTGTTTTTAAGAACTATAGATGTTTATTTAATTTTTAAATGAAATTAATTTTTCAGCCCTCGGCTTTTTTAATAAGGTTTTAGTAAATTTATCTTTTAAGTCTGGGCTTACTTAATTTAATATTCCTATTTACCGTTATGACAAGTCCTCGACTCTTTTGATAATTCGTAATTTATTTAATAATTAGACCCTCGGCCTAGCTGCTGAATTTTTGTTTTATTAGGCCCTCGGCCCTTTTTGTATATTGCACTATTACTGTATTTTTGTTTAATTTGGCCATCGGCCCTTTTTGTATATTGTACTGTTACTGAATTTTTGTTTAATTTGGCCCTCGGCCCTTTTTGTATATTGTACTGTTACTGAATTTTTGTTTAATTCGGCCCTCGGCCCTTTTTGTATATTGTACTGTTACTGATTTTTTTTGTTTGTTTAATTTGGCCCTCGGCCCTTTTTGTACATTGTACTGTTACTGAATTTTTGTTTAATTTGGCCCTCGGCCCTTTTTGTATATTGTACTGTTACTGAATTTTTGTTTAATTCGGCCCTCGGCACTTTTTGTATATTGTACTGTTACTGATTTTTTTTTTTTTGATTTGTTTAATTTGGCCCTCGGCCCTTTTTGTACATTGTACTGTTACTGAATTTTTGTTTAATTTGGCCCTCGGCCCTTTTTGTATATTGTACTGTTACTGATTTTTTTTGTTTTGTTTAATTAGGCCCTCGGCCCTTTTTGTATATTGCACTATTACTGTATTTTTGTTTAATTTGGCCATCGGCCCTTTTTGTATATTGTACTGTTACTGAATTTTTGTTTAATTTAGCCCTCGGCCCTTTTTGTATATTGTACTGTTACTGAATTTTTGTTTAATTTGGCCCTCGGCCCTTTTAGTATATTGTACTGTTACCGATTTTTTTTTTTTTTTGTTTAATTTGGCCCTCGGCCCTTTTTGTATATTATGCTGTTACTGAATTTTTGTTTTATTTCGCCCTCGGCAATTTTTGTAGATTATACTGTTTAACTTACTATCATAGAATGATTACAGTGTAATGGTGAAACCCTCGGCCTCCTTATTGAATCCTTTGTTTCGTTAGGCCCTCGGCCTGAAGTAATATATTTAAATATATTATTTGTGTATCCTAAGGTAATGTACTGAAAGCGGAAATGAAGTAATAAGTTAACTTACTAGAAGCTGAAACCGGCAGGGCCTTCCAAATTTTTTCTTAATTCCTTCAATTATCTGAAGATTTTATCAAATTTAGGTTGTTTTTTTTTTTTTGTGTTGTTTGTTTGTCCCACAGGATGGTAAACTTCTTTTTGGCATAGTTAAATTTTACTGCACTACTCCACTTCCACTGCACTAATTATAATCACTTGTTTTGGAACACAAATTTTAAGACGCGCTTCGATAGATACGAAAAACAGAATGAGCACTCAGCCGAAGGGATAGCATCGGGGCGATAAAAAATGTTTATCTTTCAAAGCGTATCGATAGGTAGGAAGAGTACGAAACTACAACGTAATCATATCGGAAGACAAGCGAAGGAAAATTTAAAAATTAAACATCTCAGTTTACATCTGTTCACGCTAGTAGAAAAAAATATGCCTGCTATACAATGGAAAAGTGTTTGTACCATATACAGCATATTTTCCATATAGGTTATCGTCCTATCATATACACGTTTTAACATTTTCCATATTTTATTTGATACATTTATGTCAATTTTTTTATGCCAAACATGGAATGACTGCAGTTGCCTCATTTATAAATAGAGTAACGATTTTAGTAAGTGTAACTCAGGGAACAAATTATATCTATTACATTTCATTTTATAATCCATAGAAACAGTTAATTTGATAAAATGAATATATAACATCTGTGATATAGCTTTTCCATTTACCGTTAGTAATTTCTGGTGCTACCGAAGTACTATTTTTGTATTTGTAAAATGTTTTGGTAGAAAAATATAACTTTTTTTTACATACATTTATGTCTTATTTGTAACAAAGTGTATTTGGTTTTGTGTAGGTGTAATACAAAATTAGGTGGTATCATTGACAGCTGAAGGTTGTGAAATGTTAGTCTAATAAATCAAGCAGATGTTAGGTTTTGCAAAATTTTGAAATTTTAACTTGCATTACCATTGCAAGCCGTGAAGTAGTGTGTCCAAAATTTTGGAGAATGCGCTCTATCTTGAATGGTCAGTGTATTGTCGAACTGATACAATAAAAAAACATTTAATTTTCTTGTATAGTGATGTTTGAGTTGATTTCTTTACTGAAAGTGGTTTTACAGGGTTCGGACTCATATGGAGAACCTGGAGTGAGAACCTGGAAAACTCAGGGAATTTAAAAATCTGGAAATGTCAGGGAATTTTATAAATTGTATAAAATATCAGGGAATTCTGCGTCTTGATATGAAAAATTATATAGAGTTCTTAAGAATTTTCACTGATTCAATGCAATTCAAGGAATTATTTTATGTCAAATAAAAAATTACTTCACTAAAAATATATGGAAATTAACATTTTTGGTTACGGAAAACCTGGAAAATTCAGAGAATTTTTTCAGCTTAACAAAATCTGAACCCTGTTTTATATTGTTTATGCTATTTTTAAAGACTAATTAATATATTTATATAAGTGTAGTATCAAATCTCTAAGAAACAAATTTACTTACAGTATGAATCGAAATGTTGGTTGATAGCAGAAAGAGTATACTGTTTCATTAATCCTTTCAGATCGGTGGTGTTTTTTAGCCTTTCACAAATGCGCTTCTTGTTTTTCATGCTAAGGCACTTTTATGCACTTCCCGATTTCTACGCTAACTTTTGCTGTGAAAATAAAAAAAAATCCAAAACACTTGCAATAACAGAAAACCCCCACTACTCTTAGGTAAAAACAATATCGAAAATTTACGCTTTCCTACCAGAATGCTAGAAGTTAATGTGATTGAGAAATATGCAATCCCGCGCCAAAACCGGCAAAAACCGAAGAAGTATAAACACATATACGTGACCAAAAACGGGCGCTTGCCGATCTGAATACGTTTCAGAGTATCTCGCTATAATGCGTTGGCCACATATTTCCTTGGTTTTCGATTTATGCTATTATGCGGCTGCCGTCGTCTTCAGGCATGGTAATATATTTTGCCGTAAAATTATGAAGGGGTACACTCACTTTTTATTGCTAAAAGAGAGAATAATTTGTTCAGGACACAACAAAATAGATGTAGTTGTATTTGTCAAAGAAGACACTAAGATAAAGGTTTAACAGCAGGTTTCCTGGGAGCGCAAGACTAAAAACCTACTGAATGTTATTTAATTCAGTAAAAATAGATTAAAGTGTGTATTAATCTATATGTCCGAATGATCTCCTCCTATCTTTGCTGATAGTGTGGTAGTTGTGAAATTAATAAATAAAAACAATAAGAAATAAATTGTATATTCCTATAGCACATCTTATAACAAACTCAATTGCACTCATTAGAATTTAAAAGGCACTCTGAAATTCAGCTGACAATAGTAGACTATTTGCCAACAATTTTTTATCAACATGTAATCTATAAAAGCACAATTTGTAACGCACAAAATCAAGTAAATTAAACCAAAAATTTGTATAGTATGTCAAACATATAACATACAAGTTGAGTATGTGGGAGAATAATAAAATGATTGCTTACACTTGTAATAAAGTAACACTTTATTTTCTTGACTTAATAATTGTGTTAGTTTGCTAAGCCAACACATCTAGAACTAACTTGATGAGGTTTCGAGTATTTATATGAGCCCTTATCAATAATTATTTATGTTGTGGTTTTGATAAATGTCATTTAACATTATATGCTTTCTAAAATTGATTAATAAGCAAATAAAAATGCAATGAAAGCCCAAGAAGGCAGTTAACTTTGTAGCACAGATTAAACAACTTTATTAATTTCCAGATTTTTTAAAACATTGTTAAAAATTAAAAAATATATCTTTTTTATCTTATAGGTTCATAGTGGTGCTTTTTGTATGTATTCTGTAAGTAATAAATAGTTGTTGTTTTTATTTTTGTTTTACTTCAACCCTTGTATCTTGTTTTGTGTTGATACAGGGTATCCTACTTAAAATTCCCGGTGCCATACTTTTCTGAAAACAGAAAGATATTTGAATGTACAGTAAAATATTGAGGACCATGATAAAGTCATCATTTAGTCATATGTGTTCACACACTAGAGATAAAGAGGAAAATAATAATAGAAAGTTTTGCAAGAGTTTTAATAAGGTTGTATTAACGTCTTTACATATCATTATATGTATGTTGTTGAAACGCCGATATAAAAATAAAACAAGACTGTTTAAGGTTAGTAGTTTAGTACTGTTAAAGAAAGTGCTTGAAACGTTACTACAACGTTTTGTAACAGTTTTATAGATTCCCCACTTTATTAAAATAAACGTTTATACAACGTTGAGATAGTTTTACTACTTGAACACTGCAATCCTTTACTTATATATTTACAAAACAACCCACTCTACTTGCGAAAGCCTGTCAGCATATAATCCTCCTACAAAAATGGCACCGCTCCGCTGCATTGGCTCTAATTTATGTCCTGGCTTATCGTATGCATAAGCTTATGGCAGTGCTCCGCTTTAAATATTTTTTCTGGGAGAAACGTATATATACGTCCGGAGCAGTTTTGAACAATACGTATTTATACGTCTGGAGCAATGAAAAGGTTAAAAGACAAAAAATTATAATTTAAATAATATAACTATTCCATTATAATTAATTTTCTATCTGAGAAAAAACTTAAACTGTTGAATTTTCTAATAATTTTATTTATTAATTTATTTTTTTTGAGAACGTTCACCTTTTATAAGCCCCTGCTTCTCATGCAAAAACATTATATC
This sequence comes from Stenurella melanura, assembly GCA_963583905.1. NCBI lineage: Eukaryota > Metazoa > Arthropoda > Insecta > Coleoptera > Cerambycidae > Stenurella > Stenurella melanura. The sequence continues at coordinate 41,677,149 of OY757316.1, forward strand.
ATCAAACTTTTGTGGAATTTTAATTGCCTACTGTAGTTTACTAGCTATCTCCTGCCGATTATACGAAAACCCAACCCTATTCGAATATTGTTGAAGGTACACTAGATGTCATCGTTCAACGATTCAATATAGTTGTCTCCATTTGTTTAATGCACATAAAAAAGGCCATAAAAACCAGTCGTCCAAATATCAAAGACTAGCGCTATTACTCGCCGACAAGCTCCTACGTGGCTGTATTCTAAAATTTTTGCATAATAGAATGAACAAAATATACTAGAGGTTTAAAAATCGTATTTTCAGTAGAAACTTAATGACGTTTCTGGTAAATTAAAAATCTTACTCTGTTTGGCATCAAGATAGGAATATCTGATGCATTGGTGGACACATTGCAGATACATTCAAAGTACGTGTCTTTTATCTGTTCCTTAGGTATGACGTTTTAGTTAGCAGTGATTCGCGTAACTATATCACAAGAGTTAATTAAAAGAGGCATGCTTTGGATTATTTCTATCTTAATCATGCCAGAACATATTTTACATGAAAGTAATGGTTTTTCATCTATCAAGTAATACTTTATATTTTTTGTCTAATCTAATCTAGAAAAATTCAGTATACCGGGTCTCCCTATTTATTATTAGCTCGGTCGGCAGCTTTGAGTTTTTTATGTGCAGTATAAATATGGAGCGAACCATACCAATTTATTGAATTATGACGTAATTGTTGTCAATATATCGCAAACCAGGTTAATGAATCGAAAGGCCCTAATGTTTTTGTATTGTCCTCTTCTCAAGCATGTGTCAAAATTATTTTAACCTATAAATTCATAAATTGATTATTTTAAATTCGAATTTAAATGTAAATAGCATCCAGAGAACGTACTCGGTGGTAAATAGTAATTCTTATCTAAGTGAAGAATGTAAGAACGACGTACTTAATATCGGTTATTGTAAGTTATTAAAATAAAATGTTATTGAGACCACAAGTTGGTAGGTTTTCAACATGTTTAAAAACCATGAGAAAAATATCCCCTGAAAACTTGAAATCAAAAACCAAAAGCGTTAGTTCCCAACAATGGCTATCAAGACAATTGTCGGATCCCTATGTCGAGAAAGCAAAACTTCTGAACTACAGATGCCGGAGTGCATTTAAACTGATAGAGATAGATGATAGATACAAAATTTTACACCCAGGACACAGTGTAATTGATTGCGGAGCATCTCCAGGATCCTGGACTCAAGTTGCAGTAAAACGAGTCAATTCTGATGGTTCAAATATTAATTTGCCTAGAGGAACAGTTTTATCTATAGATAAACAACTAATTTATCCTATCGAGGTTTGAAATAAAATTATAAAAAGGATGGATGTTCATAGCATAGGTGTATTTTTCCTTAAGGAGTTTGGGTTACTTACTTATGTGTATGTTAACTAGGGATCATGTTGCTCAAAAAAAGACAAAATAAATTACATGTCGGAAACAGTCAAAATCTCATATGAAATTGACTCATAATAAATCAAACTATTGCAAAATAAAGGTTTAAAAGCCATATTTAATGTATTGATAGAAATGGTAAAGAATAATTAATCTGAGTCTTTGCTCATACTGTTAGACCACTGTGAGGTGCAACATCCAGTAGTTCTTAAATACTCAATAGCGTATGGATTTGATATACTTCTCTCAGTTACCTTGTTGTTATCTTCATACAAAAATCACAAAAAATATTCTAATCAGCCTTTACTGTATTTTTTACACTTTTTATAATGAGAGTAAACATCGTAAAACAAAACAAAATTATTAATAATCTTCTATCACAACAAATTTTTAATTATCAAAACTTAGCATGGAATTATGTTAATAAAGCTTTTACTATTTCATAACGCTACTTAAAACACTGCTAAATAGATGTCGTATCGTACATTTATTTGTCACTCGTAAGCATTTGACAAAAAGTTGTATGGAGAATGGCAATGGGTATGTCGTGTAAGTGACGTGCAGAGAAAGACGATTGGCAGTCATTACGAAGGTTTTGTTTTGTTTTCAGTAAGAGCACAACAGACCGCTCTTTTTATTTCTAAATTTCTTGTTCACCATGATGTGCTATACCATATATCTAAAAAATAAAATGTTAGGACATTGCACTAATGCAAAAAAAATCTCAGAAACCACGCAAATGGGTTATTTTTGGAGTATGGTCAGTTTCGAGTGTTTAAACCACATGTAAATAATGAAATGTAGGAAATATTTTCGAAACCTTATGATAACATAATAGTCTAGGATAGAAAAAACTCATTAGCATGGTTTTGTGCCATGCCTAATTAAATTTTTTGTGATTTTCAGGGAAAATTTTGTGTTATGAACACCTATCCTTGTATTTGCCATATTACACAGATTATATTATTTTAGGGTGCCACAATTTTTGGAAACATGGACTTTACTCTCCCTGAAACACAGACAAAACTCTTTGAACACCTAAATGGAGAAAAGGTGCATGTTGTAATATCTGATATGGCTCCAAGTGCTACAGGAATTCGTGATTTGGATAATGAAAACATTATAAAATTATGTTATGCAGCGTTGCGCTTCGCCTTAAAGATTTCGAGAATAGATGCTTCTGTAGTAGTGAAATTGTGGCATTGTGAAGAATTAAAAACTTTAGAAAGTGATATGGCTAAGTTTTATACTAATGTTAAAGTAGTTAAACCTAAGTCTAGTCGATCGGACTCCACAGAGATGTTTTTAATTGGAAGAAATTTTAAAGGGCTTAAAGCTAGTTAATATTTTTATTTATTTATTTTTTGGTTCTGTACAAATGAAATATCAATTGATGATGCAGTCATGTAGAAAGTTTAAATAATTAATTTGATAATGTCAAATAACAAAACTAAAAATACCTACGAAATTTCTTTACACTCTGTTCCATCCATACCCAAGAAAAATAACATACTCTTAAAATAAAAAGGAAATTTTCCTGGCATAAATAATACATTGACATTTTTTACAGTCTATGTTTGACGATCTACCCAGGGATGTAATTACACAAAAATAACAATCGCAAATGTTACAAGGTGTTACAGGAGAGGGGGTCAAATATCGTCCATATTCTCATATTTTCTTGCAAAATTACAGGTGTTTTCACTCAATACCTTAATTTGAATTTACCTTAAAAGAGTTATAGCGTCTTATAAGGGTGGCGTGAAAAAGACAAATCTATTGTTAAATCAGATACGTTGCGCTTTTGGTTTAACACAGAATTTGCTAGAGTTTGCTATTGCTATTAGCTTCAGGTCTTCAGGGTTCTGGAGTGGCTTGTACCGATGTTTTAGCGATTAGTACACAGATATAAATTGGCAATAAAAATACTCAGGTAAGCATAAATAAAGACTAATAACTTCAAACAAGCAGACTTTCAGTCTTTTTCAAAACGTTAACTCTAATTCTGGCTTACATTATGACAATTTTAAATATTTAAAGTTATTATTCCTTTGATATCTTTTGCTATTTAGAGTATTGTACCTATTTTTCTGGATCCTTCATCCTTCTAGTTTTTGATTATGAATCTTAGAATATTTAATATTTTAGAATTCTATGTTGTATATCCTATTTAATAGGAGCATTTCGTACATTCAAATTGGTTACTTATTTTGCCTCATATTTTCGTTGCTTTGTTAAACTGTCTTTGTGCGAATGCTTTAATGATGTTATATTTATAAATACAAATAAATAATAATCTATTTTATAACCGTCTATTTCTAATCTACCTTACACCTCATAGTTGAAAATTCTGAGATATAAGTAGAGAAAAATAATTGCAACTTTATAAGTCAGAAATTCCAAATTACAATTAGGGATGCACCAGTTACTCGCGGTATATACCCAGCCCATGTTATGGTCATTTTTTTAAGACTTTGTTCATAAATTTAAAACAAAAGGAAAATACAAAGTGATTCACTAACCCGTGGACAGTCAATATCTTCTCGCCCGTCTTAAATTTATAAAAATGTCTCGGGGTAACAATTGTAGGAAATCGAGAGTGGCATATGTTAAAATTATTTTTAAACTTACAGGATGTTTCAGATAGAGATGGCAAGCTAATACTTCGATTTTCTAAATGGAACACCCAAATATTTTTTATAGATTACGGTGTAAGGAATATATCATTTTTGTATTTACAGTGCAATGTTGCCACATTACTCCACTTTTTCCAATAAAAATGCATTTGTGAAGAGTAAAATTTGCAAAAAACGTAGAGGGTTCTATTTGAAAAAAATTGAGTAATGACAATTTAAAATATAGTAATTTGAATTTTCGTGGATAACACCTTGTAGAATTAGGTTCAACTTTGAAAGGCTTGGAAACGAGTACATGGCCTCAACTAACATTCAAATCTTGACCGCTGCAGATGTATTTTTTATTGGTACCTGGTATGCAAATTTCAGGTGATACTCGGTACTCGGCATTTACAAAAATCACTACCCGGTGCATCCCTACAAACAATACAAGAGTGATGATGTATTTTTTAGACTCGAAAAACTTCGAACTTAATAATAATAGTCACAAGAATATATACACTTACAAATAGATAAATAATACCTAAGGAACAAATACATTATGGAAAAGGCGAACTTCAATTATTTTGGATATATTAGCTAAAATTATTGCTATTCCACTCAACCTGAAAAGTTCAATAAATTGAACAAAAGAAAAGATAACTAATTTGCCTACCAAAAAAAGGGGAAAAAATCTATACTCGACTAGCCAATCATTTGCCAAAAAAGTACTATTATATACCTTTTTAAATTTCTTGGGAGAACATGCTATAGAGCCTAGTTGCTTGAGATCGGGTGTATATCAGGTTGAGCCTATTATAAATTTTTGCAGAGTTAAACGTGAAAGAGGATCGAAAAAGAGTAGTTCTATGCCAAGGAGGGGTTATAAAGTTTTTGAACTGGATATTAGTATTATGCATATCCGTTCTGAATCTTAATTTATTTAGTAAATACTAAGGTTTCTTTGTGGTGATGATTTTATGATAGAATGTACAGCAGTGTAGAATCCTCCTTCTCTCAGTATTTACCCACCCAGTTTCGGCTATCTTGGCAGACAAATGATCTCGTTTACGTAGTCCTCAAATTAAACAAATGCAAGAATTTTGAATTAACTGTAACCGTTTTGCGTCAGCTTTAAGTAGACATGGCCCTTACACTACAACGGCATAATTGAGATGTGATAACACTAGGGCTTCACGTAGAATGATTTTAGTCTTTTTATTCATATGTCTGTTGGCATATATCAGTTTTAAGGGGCAGGACGACTTCCTAACGATGGATGAAACGTGCAGAAAATTTCAAACTCATCTAAAATAAAGCCTAAATTTTTAGCACTGTCTGTGAGAGGCTTAAAATTTCATTTTCGTGAGGCAGTTCGATCAAATAATATGGCCTTTGATTTACTGGCATTAATATTTAGGCAGAACTTGTGGAAAATTTGCAGTAAATTGTGAAGGTCCTGGTTAATATTTTGACAAGCGTGTTGTACATCTTTTTCATCAAATGTGTAGTAAATTTGAGTGTCACAAGTCAAAATGTATCTTCTGGCATATTTCAGAAATTTTTCTCCTCAGTTCTTTTATTAATATATTGATAAAATTATGCGATTTCCATCAGTCGAGTGTATAGGCTATATTCTGTGCATGTCTTGTGTTTTTACGTATTAGGTATTTATTTTGATTCCTTACTCTGAAGTCAAAAGTATTGAAGTTTAAGTAACTTTAAATTAAATTTAAATGAGTTATAGCCAAAGTGCTTTGTTTAGTGCTCAGTAATTATCAGCACTTTTTTTCAGTGCTTAGTAGTTGATGCTGGAAGCACTCTTTATCAGTGCTCAGCACAGCTCTGCATAGTACAATTTTTTATTTCATCTTGTTAGGCCAGCAGTGTAATTAATAATTTCTTGTTTCTTTAAAATATTTCAAATACCTATCTTTGGAGAAAGAAATGAACATCAGAACATAATTTATTTTTAATATAATATACTTATCTGTGCCCGGAGCTAACCAGACATCCACGACGCGATAACGATTTCTTATGGGCATTTGAGTAGGCAATATAAATGTATATACAGCAAAAAAAAAACGAGATAGTTTGTCTTACGCTGCTAATTACCTATAGGTAGGTATAAGACCATACCAGAGCACATCAAAAATTGGCTAAGTGATTAGTAGATCAGGAACTTGTACCTTCGTCTACAAGAAAAATGTTGTACCTTGGATGGTTGATACTTTTATGCCAATAAAAATATTTTCCTGTTTTGTGTTGAAAAAAAATTCCAAACATTTTTGTTACATTATTTTCGAACATCGTGTGACGTATACTTCTACGCCTCCGTTTATTTGCTCTGCACATTCGACGCACGCCTAGGAATATCCTAGGTTTTGGAATAGAGATGGGCGGTCCGAGCAGACCCGTTCCAAGTGAACGAATCCGAAGGTGGAACGGGTCGGACCGAATCCACGATGTCGATCGAACCGGGTCCGCGGTCCAGTCCATTGATGTGTTATGGTATGTAAGTCCTGGTACTGTTCTGAGCTGAGCTCCTGAACTTCTGACCCTGGACTCTGACTGACTGCTTGGATAGTTTTTATGAAGTTTGAGTTGACTGTCGTCGCTCCATAAATAGTAAATACCCCACTTGCATACTTAATACTTAGGTGCCTGCGCCGTGATTTCAAGATTTTATTTACTATTTATCCAAACCCATTCGTATTATTACTGCAAAATTATTTTATTATATGACTTATCGAGGTAGTATAATTATACAATAATTAATAATAAGACTATTCAGTGAGTCATCACACTCACATTACATAGTCACACGTCACGATGAGGAAATTTTGAAGTGGATCCAATCGAACGAATCCAGTTGAACGGGTCCACAAGCGGAACGGATCCAAACGGACCGAATCCACTAAAGGAGCCGGACCGCCCATCTCTATTTTGGAATACCACCCCACAAAAATATTCAATATTCTTATTGCATTTCTATACACACATAAAATGAGAGTTGCCGCCTCTAAGACACCAAAACAGATCAATAACAATCAGCTGATCACAGACCACTTTGCAGATTGTAGAATATTTTCATTTCAAATGAGTTTCCATCGAAAATATAACAAAAATAGGTATTCTTTAATTGTTAACGAATATAGAGAGAAATAATTTATTTAGAAACCATAAAGTGAGGGTATTTGGATTTAAATGTTTGGTTATATTTTGATCAACAAATGTGGTGAATTTAGCATATTTTTGTTCAATGTGTATTAGGTAAAGTAATGTAAGTATTGTTCCTTTAACTCCTTTACTAGGTATATACTCTACCAGTCTTATATACTTAATGCAATATTAAAATTATAGATTTTTAAATGTGTGTAAGTACCAAGTTGACTTTGGAAAAACTTTATTTTTGCTCTTACCTACAAAAAAAATCATTCTTAATGAAGTAATTCCAATATTTCACAACGTTTTCTCTTCATCTTTTGTTCAAATATTAGTTGTAGTTCGTAGTGTGTCAGTTCTTTAAATTCTCAAAATTAGCTAAGTATTCCACAAATACTTTCACTTTGGGGATTCACCGAAAATGTGACAAAGTGAACGAAGGTGAGGAATGGGGTTCACAAAAAGTGGACGTTCTCAAAATCAACAATATTATTTTAAAAAAGTGTAATTTTTTATACTTAAGTGCAGGGGAGGGGGAGGTTTGCAAATGATTGAAATTGGTTATATGGGTCTTGTTCAAGACAAGAAAGTCTAATTTCCCTCAACGATGTAGTAGTAAAGGAAATAAATATCCTGCTTGATTCCTTTCGTACATTTTTTTATCTAACGAAAAATCCGTACAGAAACTTATGTTTTTTCTGTTGTATACTTGAATACCTAATAAATTTTACCCTCATTATTTCTTGTGTTGTGAAGTTACCGAATTATCTTCAAAAATGTCCACGAGCATTTTTTAGGAATTGAAAATGGACACCCCTTTAAGCAGAGGGTGTTCTTATAGTCCCGCTGAGTCATTTGAGTACACAGCTTTGCAGTTTGCTGTTCGAAGAGGGTCAATTGAACAAGTTAAGTAAGTAAAAAGTACTTTTTATTGTTAGTTTTTTGTATATTGCATGATTGATGTATGTCATCTGACATGATCAAAGAACATATATGCTTTGATCTTGAAGATCTGCGAGGAATGGGGGGATAAAGTGGTTTCGAAATTCATGGCATTTAGTAGAGTAGATGTGTAGATTGTATAGTGAAATACTTTTGACAGGTGTAGCGAATGGAGGATTTAAGGTAAAGGGGTCAGTAAATAATTGGGCTGTTATGCATTTGAACCTTGCACCACTTGATAGAGAGATGCAGGGGCGCGTTTAGGTAAATTGGGGCCCTAGGCGCTGTGCGATTTGAGGGCCCCTCGATTAAAAAAATATTATGCAAGATTTGAAGGCAAGTATATTTTTACAAATACATATTATCATTTTTTTTTTTCCGGCTTTATAATTATGTTAGCAAACTTGTCAATTTGAACGTTTGATATCACAGTTTTGTGTTTCCTCTGATACAGTATCTAGAAGAGACAAATTTTGAAGTCGCTCTTGCCCCGAAGTACTTCGTAGGTATTGAAACACATTCTTTATAGGATTTTGCAAACACCAGAAAAAATAATTATCTATAACTAAAAGAAAAACTTTGTGGAAAAATGTTAATGAAATCTTTGCATTCTTTCGATAACCTGAATTCTGGTTATGCTAGCAAATTAAAATCCCAAAATGAATTTGTTTAATTTCTTATTTGATACTTCTCATTCTAACACTAGCATACACACAGTTCCCTACGGCCATGCAGATTAGACTAGTATCTAGTGCTAGTGTTAGAACGAGAATTGTCAAATAAGAAATTAAACAAATTCATTTTAGGATTTTAATTTGCTAGCATAACCAGAATTCAGGTTATCGAAAGAATGCAAAGATTTCATTAATATTTTTCCACAAAGTTTTTCTTTTAGTTATAGATAATTACTTTTTCTGCTGTTTGCAAAATCCTATAAAGAATGTGTTTCAATACAATTATAAGCAAACAAATAATAATTCATTTTTAAATACTTCGTAGGTAGTTATTAATTATTTTGAGCGCCGAAAAAGTGCGTTTACATGAGGGATTACTGACAGGAATGGTCAAGTAAATACACAAAAGGGTTTCAACATTAAAAAATGTCGCCTGCAACACATTGAGAATAAAGGACCCCGCAGTTTTTTATAGTAAGAATAGGTTTCAGTCGATTGTTCTGAAACTTGGGGAAAATATTCTCCTGGATCCCCTGATTATAATTCTCTCTGACCACCAGTCCGACCGAATTCGATTTTTTGATCTAGAGGCGACTGAAACTTTGAACATCTTCGAAGGTCTGCGTAAATGTTCCATACAAATTTTGAAAATATTCATGCTCATTTCTTGAAGAAAAATAAGCATCTGTTGTCTCTTGGCATTTTTTTCAAAGTGCCTCCTTCTCCCGGAAAAAAATAACAAACAAACAAACAAAAATATTTTTTGTATTTTTTTACGGGAAAAGGAAGCACTTTGAAGATAAACACCAAGAGACAAAAGATGCTTATTTTTGTTCAAAGAACACGCCTACCGGTTTTCAGAATTTCTTAGACAAAAATAATTTCGACCAAGAATTTCCCTAAAATTTTATTTTTTTCTACTTCAGAAAAATCCCAAAATATTCAGGCAAGTTCTTTAGGTAAAAATAATCAGCTTATACCCCTTCAACTGTTTCTTCAAAGTGCTTCCTTTTCGCGTAAAAAAATTGCAAAAAAATTATTTTTTTCTGTTTTATTTTTTTCCGGGAGCAGGAAGCACTTTGGAAAAAAAACACCAAGAAACAAAAGATGTTTATTTTCTCTAAAAAATGAGTCTGAATATTTTCAGAATTTTTATGGAACATTTAAGCAGACCTTCGCAGATGTTCACAGTTTCAATCGTCTCTAGGTCAAAAATCGAATTCGGTCAAAGGGAATTTTAATCAGAGGGCCTAGGACAACATTTTACCCAAGTTTCAGAACTATCGACTGGTCCTTTATATATTTCAGCAGGCGACTTAAGCCGACATATATCAAAAATTGATGCAATTTATCTGGAGATAGCTCGGAATCTATGTCGCCTCTATAGGTTGATACTAATGCATTGATCATTGCAGTGCACTGATTATTAGCTTGTTTTGCATCCTCATACTCTTTTTTCAAATTTTCTTTATTTTCAGATTCTTTTTCTATTTGTTCATCATCGCCAGATTCACTAGAATCGTTTCCTAATGGTTCTTCCTGTTCGCAGTCCTCATCACTGGTTTCAAAATCAAAATTTTCTCAGTTATTTTCTCGAGTTTTCTAGATTGTTTGTCTCAGGTTCTTGAATTTTCGCATCATCATTATCAGTAGATTTATTTTCTTTAATGTGAAACATACCGAAAAGCTGATTCGTCATCTGGCACGTGCTGACTGCCGAAACTTAAATAGTAACATCTGAGGAATTGCCAAATTGGTCTGTTAATTGATTGCATCTTTTTTTAATACACTGAAAAAAATATGTTCAGTGAATGGAAGTTCATTGAGAATTTATGAATCTGTTTATTGATATAATGTATATGTTCATTAATACAATGTACACATTTATTGTTACTATGTAAACGTACATTATATTAATAAACGGATTCATCACTTTTCAGTCGATGAACCGATGCATTAATATTACGAACATATTTTTTTCAGTGTGATACAGTGAATGAAGATTAAAAAAATGAATATTCAACAATATTCAAACACGATAAACACAAACAATAAATTCCTATAGACTTCTACATTGAAATATGAAAAAAATTGAAATGCAAAGGAAGAACTATAAAAATTGGTCTGTTAATTGATTGCATCTTTTTTTAATACACTGAAAAAAATATGTTCAGTGAATGGAAGTTCATTGAGAATTTATGAATCTGTTTATTGATATAATGTATATGTTCATTAATACAATGTACACATTTATTGTTACTATGTAAACGTACATTATATTAATAAACGGATTCATCACTTTTCAGTCGATGAACCGATGCATTAATATTACGAACATATTTTTTTCAGTGTGATACAGTGAATGAAGATTAAAAAAATGAATATTCAAGAATATTCAAACACGATAAACACAAACAATAAATTCCTATAGACTTCTACATTGAAATATGAAAAAAATTGAAATGCAAAGGAAGAACTATAAAATGATTTCAAGTTCAAATGATATAAAATGTAAAAAAACGACAAATGTTCGTGAACACATTCTCGCATGAACCATTCTTATTTTGTCATTTTTGTTGCAATTGAGATCTGATGAGGATGATATGGAAAAGGGGAGAAATGTATTTCATGATAGTTGTAAATATCATTATTGCTATCAGTAAAGCGAAAATAAATAACGACATAACAAAGAAATAAAATTTTTACATCGCTTGTTTACCTCAATAAATCGGGAAATGGGGGCCCCTGGAAAAGTGGGGCCCTAGGCGCGCGCCTAGTGCGCCTAGGCCTAAAGGCGCCTCTGGAGAGATGCCATTCAATACGAATGTTGGTCAGACCCATATCTACACTTTAGTGGAGGCAAGCATACAAGGTGACGTCTTTGACGACCACAGGTGACTGCCTTGGGTTAAAATGCTCTGTTACATCAGCTACAATGCCCATGCTATGAGTCATATTCATAGATTGAGATTTCCCATGGAAGATATGTAGAATAGACATCGTAGATTTAAATTTATATCCCTGAAATAAAAAATGTTAAAATTTGATGACAAAAGAAATAAATCATTTGTTCCAAAGATTTGGCTAGCTGAGTTGTGTTCACATCGCCCTTGCTGCATTTATGTAGTGGAGCACACTTCTTGAGTCATTCTTTCTCGCCTCCATACCCAGACGCAGATTGAGCTTGCTGAGACTGTGGTGGTGTCTGTGGCTGACACACGGGCTTTCTTTTCTTGAAGTTCAGGAAACTCACTTTCATGTTAGTGTAGTTGACAGGTAATTTTAATTTGGAGCCGCTACGTGCACAAGCGACTTCACAAGATGGAAGAACATGGGGCTGGCCTGAAATTATAAGTAGACGAATTACGAACCAGCACCACAAGCTCTCTGTTAAATAAGTGACTCGATTTCCCAAAAACCATCTGTATATGTTAGCAAGATTTGTATAAGCAGAAATTTTAGAGATGTTTTGTGACATTTACAGTTTTGATAGCTTTATACTTTTACTCTATTTTCTGTTCTCAAGATGTCTGTTTTTATTCTAGGTATTTAATAGAAAGTGGCACAGAATTAGACACAGGCCCCGACCCTGCTTTACACTTAGCTCTCCGTAAGCAAAATATTGCTATAGCTCAATTATTATTACAAGCAGGAGCTGATTATGATATAAAAGATACAGTAAGTATCTATTTTTTTCTTAATAATAATAATAATAATAATAATACAAGTATTTTATTGGATACACCAAATGGCCATCGACCGAAGTCCTTCGGCCAGTATTACAAAAAAGTTTCTATATACATTATTTAATGAAGTAATAATAATAAAGTAATAATTTCCTTATTTTATGTGTAAAAAAATGTTCTGGATTTGCTTCATGCTATATTCATTTTTCATCCAGTGCTAGGGACGAGAGAATTTCTTGGAGTGTCCTAGTAGGATGTTTGCATTTATGTCTCGCTTTTGTTCTTTCTATTAAAAGTGGTTCTAGATGTTCCATGTTGTGTGTTTGTTTGGCAAATTTCACAGAAAGTATTGGTAGTCTTTGGATAATTGGCAGAATTTAGGTTATGTTATAGAGTAATGTATTCGATGGGTGATGTAGCGGATTTGCAGAATGGCGAATTCTTGTGATAATCCTAAGAGAAGATGTTTCGGCAACTTGGATATTTTTTAAGGCAGGATTTCTACAATTTAGGCAAAGGGTGTGTCTATATTCTATGATGGCTTTACATATTGTTTTATAGATTTTGGAAGCAGTGAAGATATCAATGCCTTTATTTTTGTTTGTTAGTGTCCTGAAGTGTTTCGCTCTGGATATTATATTTCGTTTTATTATTTTTGTGTGGAGATTCATATTCAGTTTGTTATCCAAGTTTATGCCGAGATATTTTGCATTTGTTACTGGACGAATTATATTATTAGAGCTAGTTACTGATGGGGAGGAGTTTGAAGGTGTATGATTAAAAATCATCATCAATTGCGATTTAGCCAGGTTGGCCTGTAATCGCCATTGTTGAACCATAATTGAGCGTCGTCACAAAGTATTTGTATTTTATTTACTGGTTTTTGTGCTATTTTATCATGTGCCACTAAGGCGGCATCGTCACCATATTGCAGCTTATATCCTGCATTGATATTTCTTTCTTAATTTACTGGCATTTGTAAATTAGTATACTCTTCGCAAATACAAAATGAAGAGTATATTGCATTTAATCGGCACATTTCATAAACCGGTAAGATCACTCGCAGAGGCAAGATTATCATATCACTGTGTTGCTGATGAAACTCAACAAGATTCATATTGTCCGTCTGTCCATCTGTCACGTTTCTTGTAAGCACGATATCTTAAGAATGAAAAGTCCTATTGTATTGAAATTTGGACAGTAAGTTAGTGTTAGTGGAGGAAAAACCCTATTGTTTTTTAACAAAATTGATCAATAAATAAAAAAGCTATTAATTATTTAATAATAGTAAAAGTTATGTATTAATTGCATTAATATACAATGACATTGTTATAAATAGAGAACAAACTGGTACAATTAAATGTGTATATACCTTATAGTACAACAACGAAAAACATATTATGTAGGATATAGACCAAAAGAAGTGTGTGACGGATGGCAGATGAAAATGCCCTAGGTTTCCACCCCAGTAATCTACATGTCTGAGAAATTGTTTGCAAGATACTCCTCAAAATTATAAAAGGCTTTTTTCTTTAAGTATGTCTGAATTTTAAATCTGAACTGAAGTCTTTTATATTTGTTGGAGGGATATTAAAGAATTTAATGCAATAATATCCAGTACCATTTCTTGCCCTTGTGAGCCGTAGGAAGCTTTGTTTTAATTTTCCTTTATTTCTTGAATGATAATTGTGAGTTTCACTGTGTGTTTTATAGCTATCTAAGTTTTGTTTGGTGTAAACAAGGCATTTAAGTATATAAACACATGGTACCGTTAGGACACCAAGCCTAACAAAATGCTCACGACAGTGATCTCGATACTTAATTCCTGCAATAATTCTAATGCATTTTCGTTGCAGGCTAAAGATGAATGGTGTATGGGTCGAATGTCCCCAATTAAGTATTGAGTATGTCATTATTGAATGAAAGAAGCTATGATATGCGGTTATTAGGACATCTTGAGACACAAAGGCCGACAGGTTGCGTATGAAATAGCATTTTTTTGATAACTGACTTGAAAGGTGATCAACGTGTTTATCCCATTTTAATACAGGATCTAGATTTACGCCCAGGAATTTTATCGTGTCCGCGTTATTTTGGTTATCATTCGTTTGTCTCAAGGAGAAATTGAGTGACTGTGTCTTGTTTTCGTTTAGGCATAATTTGTTTGTTGAAAACTAGTTTTTAATATTTGATTGTGTTCTTTCCATATTTTCCGTTACAATGTCTAGGGAACTGTCGAATTCTAATGTGGTGACGTCGTCAGCAAAGAGGATGAATTGAGCATTTGCATTGGATCTGTGAATATCGTTTATATATATATGAGAAAAAGTATGGGTTCAAGGACTAATCCCTGAGGGACTCCATGTATGATTTGTCTTTTATGTGACTTGTGCATATTGTGGGAAACATATTGTGTAAGAAAGATAAGATTGAATTACTTTTAGACTGTTGTTTTTGAAATTATAGTGCTGTAATTTTTTTATTAGAATGGTGTGAAATACACAGTCAAACGCTTTCGTTCGGTCAAAAAATGTGGCTTTGGTATACACTTTATTTTCAAAGTTGTTTAGAACGATCTCTGTAAAATTGTTTATTGCAAGTGTTGTAGAACGCTTATTTTGAAAACAGTATTGAATAAAGTAAAATAGATTATTCGCCTCGAAATAGTCATTTATCGTTTTTGAAAAAAGCTTCAAAAATTTTTACAATAATTGGCACAATTTGTTGGATCGCCGGCTGCACCTTTTTTGTAAATTGGGATGACTTTGGATAGTTTTAGTATCTTTGGGAAGGTATTGGTTGATGAGATTAGTTAGGCGGTGGGGGTGGATTATTAAATTGGTCAAAGTTTTTATAATTTTAACCTTCCTCTCTTCTTCTCTTCATTTCTTTTCGTTGCTAAATGTTTTTTTTTTATATTTGTATTAATTAAACACTAACCATTGATAATTACCCAATTTACTTGACGTGTGAAAATACTGTTTTGTATACTTAACACCAATAAACCATTATTATTATTCTTATATTATTATGCAATGTAATAATATAATATTATATTTAAAATTTTGTATAGAAAATATGGTGGGAAACAAAAGGTTGATTACACACAGAGAAAAATGTGTGTGATATTTTACCACAATTGTAGAAAATTGTACTGCAAATTGGTCTTAAAATGGTGACAGGAACAATTTGTGCAAATAAATAATACATTTTTGGGGCAATGAATTTCTACAGTTTTTGTATTAACATTGTTTGAAATTTTTGTAACTTGAAAATCGCATAAATTGAATTCTTTACAAATTTGAGTTATGGTTGCATAAAAATACATAATTTTATTCCACTTGTGGAACAAATCTCTGAACCGATTAAGTTAGTTTCTACAATTTGTGTGAAATTTTTAAATATATTCTGAAGGTTTCCTAAACAAACATTCACATCTAAACCTCTTCGTTTGTAAAACATATTTACAAAAAATTGTGCTCTTTTTTTTTTTCCCCCGATTATTGGCCTTACAAGCAAAGTGTTTTGACCACGAACATATAACTACCTACTATGAGACAAAAATAAACCGGATTAGAGGATATAAAATATTACACCGTAAATGTAGAAATACCAAGGTACCCGTTACCGAGACCTAAATATGTATTATAAATTTATTAAAAATAGAAAATTACTTAAAATAGCAGCTCTAAATTGTGCTCTTAAGTGACACAATGTTTATAGTTTTTTAAGAGAATGTGTTTTTAGTTTCCACAATTTCTAAATGAGAAATCCACAAATTGTGTGTTTATTTTGTCAACTTTGTAATTCATTTTGCACAATATATACACTTAATTCAAAGAAGCTGTTCAGTAATGTATGAACTGGGGTTAGTTTTGCACAATTTATTATTATATAATCTTCAAATTATGCGTATATTTTTTTGTTCACCGTGCACTCAATTCACACAGTATATGTATCCATTTCATTTTAATTGTATTATTCTCTAAAACAGATTGTGAAATATTATTTCCAAAATTGGAGGTATTCCTAAAGGATTTCAATAAAAAAACTTAAAGAATAAATATTTTATTTTAACAGAACAACAATACATAATAGAGCATGCATTTATATATTATCATATGGTAAATGAAAACATTTCTATTTTTTTAAATACAAATAAATTTTTTATTCATAAAGTTCTAGTTGAAAAGAAGTAGGTGACTTACATTTATGCTTAAAATAAATCCATTACCAGTGCTTCTTCTTTTTAGCTTCCATTAACGCAGTTTGTAGTAATAAAGCTTATGTCATAATCACGTCATATTCTTAAAAAAAAAATAACATTTATCAGTTCATCACCAAAATCAAATGTATTGCTTACCATCAGAAGTGTTATCTTCGTTTTGAAGCAGTTCTTTTACAAGTTTGCCTTTTGGGTTTAGTAGTTTAGGAACAGCTTTCTGTCGCCTCGCATAAGAAAACGAAATTGCTCTCAAGCTGTAAACGAAATCAAGTATTGGAAGATAGATATCATGCATTCTTCGCATATAAACAAGAAACTATTTTTATATTTATATGTTAACAAAGTTAATTTAAGAGAACATATATGCAAATCTATAACTCTGTGTGAAGTACTTACTTCTGTGAATGATGGAATTAGATATAGGATACCCCACTCGGTTAATAGGTTTTCAACAAATTCCATCACAAATGTAAGTACTTGTATAATTCGGAAGAGTACTTCTTCACTTAACGAAATATCACCTGGATCTGATGCGTAATTGCCTGCGCGTATATATGCATAGCTTGGCCGGCGCGGTCAGTACAATTTTTAACCAATGAACTTTACGTGCAACAAATGAAACAATTATATAAAATTTTAAAACAATATCACCAAACAGATTGTGAATAGTATGTCATTAAATTTTGCAGTTTGTGCGGGCGGCATAGATTACTATTATTGTTCAGCGGAAATAAATATACTGGGACTCCTACTTTCACAAGTTTGTCAACAACCGTTTATAAAATAAAATCACCCTTTTATGTTACACAAGTTGTGAAAATCCTTTAAATAATTACTTAAAACTAATTGTAAATAGAATGGCAACATAATATATAGTTTGAGGATACTATTAACAATTAATTAAGTTAAATTTGCTATGATTTGTTGAGAAAAAATAAATAAATTTAACTCTATATTTCGTCAATTTGTTGGTCGAAGTTTCCAATAAATTCATCGTAACTAAATCTTTATATTGGATAAATAAAACACACAAGAATTATGCACAATTAAAATGTATAAAACTATATAACGTTGTGCCTTAAAATTTTACAATTGTTTAAAAAAATGCAACAAGACGTTGTTCCACAACATTGTGCAAAATGTTCCAAAGTGATTTCTCTCTGTGCATAGATAAATTGTAAAAAAAAACCCAATGTGAGGCGTAGTGCTTCTGTACTCCTACAACATCAGTAGCATCTGATCAAAAATTGATCTTTCCAGATATGCAAATCTGGGTGTATTATTATTTCAAGCAATTATGAGAGGTAACATTACTTCAATATTGTGGTTTCTCTGTGCATATTTTTCGATGAGATGTTGTATTTTATCCTCGATAGGCAATATTAGAACCAATTCATACAAAAGTGCATTAGGAGGGTTGTGTAAAGAATTGTGGGGGTACCGAAACTTTGTCATTTTCCTTAGTATAGTTGTTTCAGCAGACTTTAAATTTTTTTCAGCTGTTCATGTATAACGTACGTCCATATTCTAAAATAGGTCTATAAATTGTTTTGTATATTTTGGCAGCTGCTGTGGTTTTTATTCCCTTATTTTTGAATGTTAATATTCTGAAATGTTTCACTCTGGATATGCATTTTTTTACCATTTTAGAATGCATGTTGAAGTTTAACTTATTGTCTAAATAAACCCCAAATACCTGACATTGGTTATTGGATGAATTTGGCTATTACTTTTTTCGATAGAGGGAGAATTATTGGATATTGCGTGATTGAATAAAATGAATGGCGATTTCAATCAATGGATTGATTTGCAGTCTCCATTTGCTTGTCCATGCTAGAGTATTGTTCAGCAATATTTGAAGTTTGTCCCTTGCCTTTGTAATCGAACGTTTGTGTGAGATTAAAGCTGTAGGTATCGTCTGCATGTTGTAAAATGTATGACAGTTGTTCAGGTTGATTGGTAAATATGTCGTAACAATAGATATTATACAAAAGTGGGGAACCCTGCGGGACTCCTTGTTCAGCTGTAAATTCTTGAGACATGGTATTGTTCATTTTCACTGTTAAGTTTCTGTTCTCAAGGAAACTTTTCACCATGTGTGTCTGGTAAATCTTTTGAGTTTCGATAATAATTCTTTATGCCATACACTATTAAACGCCTTTTTAAAGTCCAGGAATAAAGCAGTTGTTTTATAATTATTTAGTTTAGCTGAGTGGGTGTAACGTGGAGCATTTTTGTTTAAAACTAAACTGATGTCTTGGAATTTTGTCCGTCATTAAAGCCTGAATTTGAGTAGTTTGTCAAGAAGTTTGCCTAATACAGGAAGCAAATTAATTGGTCGATAATTGTTTGCTCTTGAGTGATCTGTGTTTGATTTTGGAATGACTATTACCATGCCTTTTTTCCATATGTTAGGGAAGTATTGATGTGCGATACAGTGGTTATAAATTTTCAGTATAAATAGATGTATGTTATAAACTATTTTTTTTATTAATTATGTAAATTTAAAAAATATATTTATTTAATGTTTTGTAAACAATGTCTAAAACGAAAACAAAAAAAAAAGAATAAAAAATATGTTAAAGTTTAGATATGAATATGGTTATGTTGCAATGCTGCCTACGCAAAAATTCCAGTAATGTTTATGACCTTAAAAGTAATAAATTTTTCACAAATGCTTAGAGGCTTATTTCATCTCGCAGTAGACAGGGCCAAGGTCACTCGCTAGAATGTGCAATGATTATATAAAAAGTGCAGTAAATCGGCGAAGAGTACGACAGTTATGCTTTATAGTACGGTAAAGCAAGATTTTAATTGTAAGACCAATTTTTTGATATGTGAAAGTGGGCTATCAGAAAAGTTTAATCCGGATTTTCGTATTGCTATGTGGTGGCCTCCAGTCGCCATATTGGAAAATGCGAATTTCTCCGAAGCTATCGACTGAGACAGTTCCGGGCCGTTAAGTAGCTTAGTAAGGCAGCGCCGACGGCACAGGGCAACTGTCTTCGCTGCAGAGAAGACCTCAAGGGCTATTGGCCGACAGAAAGGCGGTGAGATGGCCTGGAGTACGTCAAAGTTGATAGCCGAAGACCGTGGTTTGGAGTCAAATCGTGTTTTTCAATATGGCAACCGGAAGCCACCACATAGCAATACGAAAATCCGGATTTAAGCTTCCCTGATAGCTCCTTTTCACATAAAAAAATTGGCCCTAGTGTTTATCACTTACAATTATGATTTTTTATCTTAACTCTATTGTACTATTATTAATATTTTTGTTTCTCAAATTTTATAGCATGGTGATTATCCTATCCATATAGCCTGTGCACTAGGATTACTCGAAATTGTGCATACTTTATGCTCATTAGGATGTAGTGTGGAGGTACCCACAGTCAAAGGCTTATATCCGTTACATTTAGCTGCTAAGAATGGACATATATCAGTTGTCAGGTAAGGAATTAAAATAGCTAAATACATAATCATTAAAATTTAAGGAATCTAATAGATGGAGAGCTGGCTGCGAAAATTAAAAATGATAAGGTGCAGTGGAAATTTTTATTAAAAATCCTTCTTACTATCTGAAAAGTACATAGCTCTGCAGCCAGAAGTCACACTCGGGGTGGGAAGCGTTAATTTTTGATCAAAATGAAATCTGATTGCAGCTCTGAAATTTTGTGTAATTATAGTTTTTTAACTCTAGAAATTGCGTAAAACGTAAAATGGAATTTTAGAATAAGAAATATCAGCCAAAAAGTTCAAAACAAATTAGAAAAATACACCCGTACAGGATTCAAACCTAGAAATCCTCTGTAAAAGTCGTCGCTTAACACGATGTGCTACGGTTGGAGTGGACTTGAAGTTTCAATTAGTCTCATCGGAAGAAGCAAAACATGGAATTTTTAAATGTTCATAACTAAATACATACATCATTAGGAAGGCTTCCTAATGTCGATATCGAAAGATCTAAATTGGTGTTTTCACGGCATCGTTAATTGCATGGGCGCAATCGAAACTTTAAGCCAACAGAAGTGAATGAAAAATAGCATTTTTTGACATTTCACGAATTCAATTTGTCACGTCACTGGTACGTTAATAACCGGAAAATCCGGAAGAATAGGACGATTTTAAGTATATAAACAAAATCGCCAGAACTTCACCTTGACATTAAAATTTAAACAATTTTTTTACAACTTTACCGACTTCTGGCAATGTTTAATCCCCGACCTAGACTTCTGGCAATAGTTTTACGTAATTTCTACCGTTAAAAACTATAACTACACAAAATTTCAGAGCTCCACTCAATGATTTTATTTTGATAAAATATTCACGCGTTTGACCGCCCGTTCTGGCTGTAGAGCTATGTACTTTTCAGCTAGTAAGGAGGATTTTTACATAAAGATAATCACTGTACCTTATTATTTTTAAATTTCGTAGCCAGCTCTTAGACCATAAGAGGTGCATATTGTAAACTAGACATACATATTGTTTGCTCAGTGCACTAGAAAATTATAATATACAAATATATGCTGAATGTTATAAATCATGGCGAGCAGCAGGGAGATTTATGATAGACCAAGACAAGTGAAAATGAACTCACACAACTGCTTCACAGTTTTCAAACAATAAGTTCTGAATAAGGTTTAAGTATAAATTGCAACAAGACGAAAATTTTTAAACTGAGCAAATTATTCAAATGCATTGATGGTTGATGAGTGCAAGGGAGTAAACCATATGGAAACCCCTTTTGACACTACCGGAATATGAGACTTGGCATGATGCTGTTAGATGTGTCAGACAGTAAGAAGTTGACCCTGTGACAAACCTAGTGTTTTATTTTTTCATTAAATTCATTAAGTGCTTCTATCCCTTCATCAGATTTAAAAAAGGATAAATATTCATAGGATATGCACTAGATGTTCAGCGGTGACTAATTATTTTGTAAATTCCATAAATATCTTACTCATGTTTCAGGTGTCTTTGTGCGGCAGGCTGCAACATCGACGTCCGCAACTATGATAACATTAGAGCGGAGATAACTGCATTAAAGCATGGTCACAATGATATAGCTGAGCTTTTAGATCGCCTACGAGCTACTGGTCAAAGAGATGTATTCGCCAGGCAATTAGTACCTACGTCTAGGCCTGCTTTACGCATTTCACTAAGGCTTTTAGGTCACTGTGGTGTTGGCAAGACAGCTGTTATCAAATCTTTGGGTGCTGGATTATTTAGTTCGCTTTTTAGAAGATCTAGTTCTCTACAAAGTAATAAATGTAAGTAGTGAGTATACAGTTTTCATTATATTTTTATTATGTTATGTTATTATCTTATTGTTATGTTATGTTAACGACTTAGCCCAGACGTCAGGGGTTTTAAGGTTACTAAATGTTATATGGCTGAATTTTTCAGAATAAGTAGTTTTGTTGATAGATAGATAGATAGATAGCATTTATTTAACCACATGATATACAATTATGTACATTTGTAGCAAGTCAACAAAAAAAAAAAGAGAATCTATCCCTATGGTTAACAAATTCGAACTATATCAACCAGCAATCAGTCATAGTTTACATACAAATAATAAATAACAAATCTACATAATACATTGACTAGTAAAACAAACAGTATAGCATAGTACACTGTACATTATCAAGACGAGAACATTTAATGGTACATACATACCTACAAGCACGTGTATATAAGATAAGATGCAGACAATATGCGTATACAAAGAAAAATACGAAGTAATTCTGTTCCACATCAATATAAGTGCATTTAATGTGATTATTTAATCACTAAATATTACTGTTTGATGGTTAGGTTTTTATAGGGGTGATGCCCTCAGATAATCGTCAACCGAATAAAAACAGTGTTTCAATATAATTTTTTTAACAGTTTCTTTGAACAGATCTAGATTTAAGGATTTTACTTCAGACGGTAGTTTGTTATACAGATTAAGATTTAGGGAATTATTTTCAGATTTTTTCAGCCTAAAACGGGTGGTCCTTAGTAAATCTGCAGATCTTGTACTATAACTGTGAGAGTCAGATTGAGTGTTAAAACTACCAATGTTTTTATGTATTTCAATAATGGAAAAGTATATATATACTGATGGTAAAGGCATTATACCAAATTTTAGAAATAGTGGCTGACAGTGTTCACTAGTATTATTGATTCCAGCAATTACACTGAGCGCTCTCTTTTGGAGTCGAAAAATTTTTAAGGCATGACTTGAATTCCCCCATAAAATTACTGCATAAGTAATACGGGAATGAAACAGCGCAAAATATGTTGATAGTAGTGTGTTTATACCTAATATCAACCTCAATTTGCGTAGTAGAAATATTATACTTGGGAGAGATTTTCCCAGATAGTCAACATGACCATACCAATTTAGATTGTCATATATAACAACACCTAATAGTTTCACACTCTTACCCTCAGTGATGCTGCGATTTGCCGATATGACCATTTTTTGTGACTTGTCGCTGTTAAGTTTCAGTTTATTTGTGATAAACCATTTGTCAGCAATTTTTTCAATTTGATCTAAGTTATTCATAACATCCATACAATTTCTATTTGAGGTCATTAGAGTTGTGTCATCTGCAAATAGGACACATTTAAAAGGTTCTAGAAAATGGCAGATATCGTTTATAAATAATATAAAAAGGATTGGTCCCAAGACGGATCCTTGAGGCACGCCGTGTTTCACTTCACTTAAATCGGAGTTTATATTATTAACACTCACATATTGTTTCCTATTACTTAAGTAAGATGCAAACAGAGATAGCGGCAAACCTCTTATACCATAATGCATTAATTTTTGTAGTAGCAGATCATGGGGTACACAATCGAATGCTTTGGAGAGATCGCACAAAGCGATTCCTGTGTGTTCTCCCTCCTCAAGCCCCCGAACTATGTGGTCCACTACCTTCTGTATCGCCTGTGTTGTGGATAGCTTGGGACGAAAACCGAATTGGCTAGCAGAAATTATGGAGTTATGCACAAGGTGCTCAGACAGCGCACACTTTAAAAGAATTTCGATTAGCTTACCGAAGATGGGAATAATCGAGATCGGACGGTAGTTGTCCAGAGTTCCCATATCACCCTTTTTAAACACCGGAATCACTTTAGTTATTTTAAATGCATCAGGGAAAACTGCTTCAGTGAAGCACCTATTGATTAATAATGTAAGAGGACCTAAAATTATATCGATAGTATTTTTAATTATTTTACTATTCAGATCGTAGACGTCGGTACTAGGAGAATTTTTCAACGCATTTACTGTATCGACTACCTCATATGTAGTAACTGGCCTAAGAAAAAAAGAGCGAGCGATAACAGGGACCCTACTCATTATATCATTGACGCTTATATCACTATTTGGAAGGGATGTAAGAATATTATCTGCGGCAGTGCTGAAATAATTATTAAAGTCGTCCTGTGACAAAGTTGAATCTATTTGAACTTTTGATGAATGCTTATTGTTCCGTTCGTAATTTATTAGTTTCCAGGCGTCTCTAGATTTGTTGTCAGAATTTGCAATATGTTGGTCGTAAGCTGTTTTCTTTGCTTTATTTATTTCATGCCTGTAGTTTTTAAGTAAATCTTTGTATATTTGACAGTGAATAGGATTTCTAGTTACATTACAGATTGTTTTGACGCTAGCTAGAGTATCACGCATTTTACGTAAGGGCTCGTTGAACCAAGGTACTAATGGTTTGCTATTGTGACGAGCACATTTTTTAACTGGAAAATGCTGTTGAACCAGGTTTTTATAATTGTTGACTAGAAAATTTGACAGAAAGTCTATGGTATAGTCATTATTAGAGAAAATATTCCAGTTAAGGCCTAAAAGAGAAGCACGCAATTTGATAATACCGCTGTTTGTAATACGTCTCCTGAACACTTCTCTAGGAGAATTAGCAGCAGTTTTAACAGTGATAAACTGACCTAAGTGGTCCGAGAGGCATGGTTTACATACACCAGCTTCATAATCATTGTTTTTTAAATTTGTCATAATATTATCTATACAGCTGGATGACTGTGCAGTAATTCTTGTGTTTTCCTTGATCACTATGTCAAGTCCAAAGGAATCAACGAGTGATACTAAGTTAGTCAAAAGCTCGCCTTTCTTATGAAAGTTTATATTAAAATCACCCACAAGAACAATGTTAAACCCACCAGTACAATATTTAAGTAATAAATTTTGGTGTAGAATATGATAAAAAAAAATTGTAAGGTGCCGGCGACCCCTAAAAAAGTCGAATGTATTGGCCGAAATTCGGTTCTTGGCCAATAACTCGAAAAATAAAAAAGATGTATAAAAAAATTAATAGCACTAGGTGATAGAGGGGGGAAATTTCACATAAAAAAATTGGTAAATACTCTACCATTTCTACAATTTCTAAGATAGAAATCTGAAACTTTCACATATTGCTCTTGAAGTAATGTATAAAATGATCCGGTGAGTGAAAAAAATCTCAAAAATGTATTTTTGAAGATGTAGCTTCCAAAATTTCAAAATCTTGAGAAAGCGATATTTGATATGTATAACCACCTATTACTTTGGTTTAAATTGCGTTATTAGATTTCTGTAGGTACGATTTTTAAAGCTTGAAATGTGTACTTTAAAATGCTTTCAGAGAATTTGCCTTAAAAATTGAATTAATCTTCTTTATTTTACGAAAATAAAAGAAACATTTTTCTTTGCTCCAAAATTCGTGAAACTTGTGGTAAAATAAACGTTAATATCTTTTATCACAAAAATTATTTGGCATACCTATCCATCGGATGTTTTTATACATTACTTCCATAGTATGTATGTAAAAGTTTCAGTTTTTTATCTTAAAAATTGTAGAAATGCTAGAGCTTTTACCGATTTCATCGGAAATCTCTTTAGGTTCCGTCTTCATATATGTACTATTCCTACATACATTCATTTTTATATTTGAAAATGTGATAATCCAATAGCCACATGTTTCTTGTTTCATTTAAGCTTTGTTGAGCTCAGTTTCATTAATTAGTTCAAAAGTTACAATAAATTTAGTGTAACGCGTCCGTGACTGTGCACGCTTTGCGAGCCATACTTATGTGTCGCCACGTTCCATTAGATAGATAGATACACTTATTTGTTCCTTTTTAATACAATACCCCACTCAGTGTAGAACATGTCAAAACATTAAACGAAAACAACAGAGAAAAAGAAAAGAAAATAATATAGCTAATATTAATGTAAAAATAACAAATCATAATAGAATTGAAACACTAACGAGTAGTATTAAAATTAATTTTAAAATAGATGATATGCCTAGTTTGGATAAAAAATGTCTTTGGTTAAAATATTAAAATGTAAGTAAAATAGTAAAGCTAGAGATAAGATTTGGGAACAGCCTAGTTTGAGAGTATAAAAGAAAGTCTTTTTATTAGTATATTGAAACATCAGTGAAATATTCGTCTATCATATAATAAGCCTTTTTTATTGGGTATCCTTTTGAGTTCCAATTTTAATGTCTTTGTAGTGAGATTTTTTATAATGTTAATTACAGAATACTCAACATTTTTTTGTATACAGGGTGCGCCAAAGTTCTGATTTTGGTCGATTACGGCTGTATTTGAAATGGTGGAAATATATTGTCTATAGATTATTTTCTTGATTTTCAATTCTGAATAACCAGAAAATATGTACAATTATACAGGGTACTCCGTTTTCGTTGTCCGAGCAACAACTTCGTTATTTTAAATGGAACACCCTATATTTTTTTCCTTTATCGAGTTACCCATCTAATTATATTCATAATTCTATTAAGGTGGTAGGTACTTAAAATGAACCGTTTACGATATAAAAAAGATTTTTTGACAAAAAGTGAGGTTTGCGGATAAGTTTTTGAGTACCTCTGATTTCATAGACAAGAGAGTTTTCAAAATTCTGCTTATACTGTTATGTTGAGCATATTAAGGGCTAGTAGGGCAGAAACATTATTAATATTAATCTTATACAGAGTGCTGAAAAAATTGAGTTTAATGTTTCGCTAATAAAAAAGGCCGTAATTCAATTTTTTCAAATGGGACGTACTATTTTCAGTTCTGTCATCTAATGAAGTGTTAAATTATCTTTCCATTGATATATCATAGTAGGTATTTATCTTTAGGAGTTGCATAGATATTAAGGTTAATTGTCTGGATCAGTCATTTTTCTTGCTGGAACTTCATGAGGTTTGTACTGCACTTCACCAGTTTCGATAAATCTGTCTCTAAGATTACTAAATGCAGGTTCTAAAGGGTGTCTCCTTTCAGGATATCTGGTTTTATAGACTCGGGATGCTAAGAGGCTGTTCCTTGAGCACTCCCCCAGAATAAAAATCATGTCAACCATTTCTTCCCGCGAATAATTCATATTTAATATAATTATATGCAAATGCAACTTCCTGGAACTGTAAAAGCTACTAGTATTTTATTAAAGACAATCAAAACAAAAGCACTTACCGATATAGCAGTAACACAAAACTTTAGAACATCCACAGACACGTGTTTTGACATCTATGTCTCTTCGGTGCGGCTTTTTCTAAAGTTCACAATCAACTGAAATATGTAAGCAAATACTCGTGTTATAACTATCAAAGGATTACCAGAACAGGATATTAAAAATTAAAATTAGATTATAGGAAATTCCCCGTAAAGGGATAATTATCAATATAATTATATGCAAATGCAACTTCCTGGAACTGTAAAAGCTACTAGTATTTTATTAGCTAATAAAATACTAGTAGCTTTTACAGTTCCAGGAAGTTGCATTTGCATATAATTATATTGATAATAAAATATAAAAATAATTTACTAGTATTTTATTAGCTAATAAAATACTAGTAGCTTTTACAGTTCCAGGAAGTTGCATTTGCATATAATTATATTGATAATAAAATATAAAAATAATTAATAAAATACTAGTAGCTTTTACAGTTCCAGGAAGTTGCATTTGCATATAATTATATTGATAATTATCCCTTTACGGGGAATTTCCTATAATCTAATTTTAATTTTTAATATCCTGTTCTGGTAATCCTTTGATAGTTATAACACGAGTATTTGCTTACATATTTCAGTTGATTGTGAACTTTAGAAAAAGCCGCACCGAAGAGACATAGATGTCAAAACACGTGTCTGTGGATGTTCTAAAGTTTTGTGTTACTGCTATATCGGTAAGTGCTTTTGTTTTGATTGTCTTTAATAGAATACTAGTAGCTTTTACAGTTCCATTTCCAAGTTGCATTTGCATATAATTATATTAAATATGAATTATTCGCGGGAAGAAATGGTTGACATGATTTTTATTCTGGGGGAGTGCTCAAGGAACAGCCTCTTAGCATCCCGAGTCTATAAAACCAGATATCCTGAAAGGAGACACCCTTTAGAACCTGCATTTAGTAATCTTAGAGACAGATTTATCGAAACTGGTGAAGTGCAGTACAAACCTCATGAAGTTCCAGCAAGAAAAATGACTGATCCAGACAATTAACCTTAATATCTATGCAACTCCTAAAGATAAATACCTACTATGATATATCAATGGAAAGATAATTTAACACTTCATTAGATGACAGAACTGAAAATAGTACGTCCCATTTGAAAAAATTGAATTACGGCCTTTTTTATTAGCGAAACATTAAACTCAATTTTTTCAGCACTCTGTATAAGATTAATATTAATAATGTTTCTGCCCTACTAGCCCTTAATATGCTCAACATAACAGTATAAGCAGAATTTTGAAAACTCTCTTGTCTATGAAATCAGAGGTACTCAAAAACTTATCCGCAAACCTCACTTTTTGTCAAAAAATCTTTTTTATATCGTAAACGGTTCATTTTAAGTACCTACCACCTTAATAGAATTATGAATATAATTAGATGGGTAACTCGATAAAGGAAAAAAATATAGGGTGTTCCATTTAAAATAACGAAGTTGTTGCTCGGACAACGAAAACGGAGTACCCTGTATAATTGTACATATTTTCTGGTTATTCAGAATTGAAAATCAAGAAAATAATCTATAGACTATATATTTCCACCATTTCAAATACAGCCGTAATCGACCAAAATCAGAACTTTGGCGCACCCTGTATATGTGAAGTTTTTTCTATTTGTTGTTAATTTGATTTTGTTTCTTGTGTCAAAATGTAATTATTTGGGTTTTTTGAACATTTAATTTCAGATTGTTGTTAGTGAACCAATTTTGTAGTGTGATTACTGCATCAAGGATGTCTTTTTCTTGGCTGCTTTTAGAGTCGTGACTGAATATTAAACATGTCTCATCTGCAAATTGCACCATATTATGATTAACAACTTGTGGTAGAAAATTTGTATACAGTATGTATAACAAGGGCCCGAAAATTGAGCCCTATGGTACAAGTCTTTATTATTATTTCTTTGTCTGATTTGAGCTTGGCTTCACTATCGTCACTCTCTACTAGTTGTTGATGTCTGTTTGATAAATAAGATTTTATTAGCTGGAGTGCTGTACCTCTTATACCATAATTACATAATTTCTTTAAGAGAATATCATGCTCACACTATCACAGGTCCAGACATACTGTAGTTGTTTTTTTATTGTTGTTTAGTGAGTCTAGTATTTGCATTAAAGCTTTAAAAATTGCAGGGATAGTTGTCTTGCCTTTTCTTAAGCCGTTTTGAGAATCAGAAAGTAAATTTTTCTCTTCCACATATTTTATAATTCTACTGTATATACATTTTTCAAATATCTTGCTTATGTTGGATAAGAGTGCTATGGGACGATAGTTTTGCCAATCAGATTTATCACCCTTTTTAACGATGGCCTTTATATTTTCATTTTTCAACCTATCTGGAAACTTTCCTTTACAGAGCATTTACAATATGGTTCAATGGATAGCAGATGATATTCGCAACATATTTTAATAGCTTTATTGGTACCTCATCATCACCAACCGAGTTTTTAATTTTTACTAGCACAATTATATTTAATATTTCTTGTGATGTGGAAGGTTCTAAAAATAGAGAATGTTGTAAGCTTATAGATATATTTTCAGTATGGGTATTTTTTTTATTACTATTGTTTTGACGAGATTATAATTTACATAGTCTAATACGTCTTTGGAATTTCCATACCGTATATGATTTAGAATAGAATCATTATTGTTAACTGTATACTTTTTGACAATGTCCCAAATGGCTTTGCCTTTATTTTCGTGCGTTAACAAAACCTGCAGCCTACATTTTTGATCGTACAAAAAAAATTTCATATACATTTATTTTTTATGTGAAATTTCCCCCTTTATCGCCTAGTGTATTTAGTTCTTTGATATTTTTTAAAATATTTTCGAGTTATTGGCCTAAAAACAAATTTCAGCCAATATTTTCGATTTTTTTAGGGGTCACCGTCATCTTACAGCTATAAACTTTTTTTTATCGTATTCTACATCAACAAAACTACTTATTCTGACAAATCCAGCCATATAACATTTAGTGACCGGTTTTTATCAATTTCTGTCTCTGGCAACTGGGCTATCTGAATTACAAAATAGTCTAAAAAAATGTCACCTTTCTATCTAAATTAGATGTTTCACGATAAATGACACCTTAAACTTTAAATTCACATGCAACTCAAATTAACTGAAAGTTTATAAATTGAAAATAAACTTGACATTTTTTGATAAAACACTTATTTTTCGAGATCTTTGGACAAATACACATTTCAACCACCCACCCATCAAAAAATTTGTGCTGAATTCTGATAGTCGGGGAGGCAGCGTGGCTTTTTTGGTAGTGATTTCATACCGATTGATATTTCTAGTAACAGATTTGATATAAACAACAAGCAAAACAAAACGTTGCACCAGCGATGAACTAGGGCGGAATATCAATTTAAATTTTAAATAATTTCGTCGGGAGAACTAAAACTTCAAATTTTCAATTATTCATAACTACATAAATACATCGACTGGAAGGTCATACGATGTCCCTGTGGATAAATGGTGATTGGCGTTTTATCAACATCGTAAATTGCACCGGCAAAATAGGAAATTCAGCCAGGCATGAGGAACCAAAAATGACATTTTTTGATATTTCGCTAAATCGATTTTGCTTCTTTCTCGACATTTCCAAATAAAATAGTCAGGGACGTAGCGTCCCAACCTCCTTTTTTACACAGAGACATCATATGACCTTCCAGTCGATGTATTTAGTTGTGAACAATTTAAAATTTGTATGTAGTTTTAGCATCTCCGACAAAATTATTTGAAATCTAAATTGATAATCCGCCCTGGTCCACCGCGGATGCAACGTCTGATGCTTGTTTTGCTTATTATCTATATCAAATCTATTACTAGAAATAAAAATCAATGCTGCCTCCTCGACTATGAGGTAGACTGTAAATTTTTAATTATCCACAATTTTTTTCTCTTATTGTATTTTTGAGATTATTCGTCTACACTATTTGGGTATATATAAACAAATAAAATCTAGTTTAGAGCTCAATAGGTTTATATATCTATTTTTAGCGAGGCCTTCTTCTCCAATAAATACGCAAATTGAAATGGATGTTACCGGTAGACAAAATTCTTTAAGTTTTGAATCTACAGCAAATTATCAATCAACCAATGGAATCCATGTACAAAATGTAAGTAACTTTATTTTTATTTAAAACAAAGTAACTTGGTCACACCTTATTGTGTATTGGGTGTAATCTCCACCTCTGACTCTGGCAATGTCAGTGGATAATGGATGTGTGTCTGTGTTTTTTCCAAAAATGTACTCCCCTTGTGAACATCTTTGGCTTTGTATTTGGAGATTGTCTAATATGTGTTGTATTTTATTATACATAAAATTTATCAAAAGAGATTGTTTAATATGTAAAAGATTTTTGTTTCAGTTTAGAGGCCCTATACAATATGTGGTTATAGTTACATATTTTCACTAATATTATTCTTCTCTTCTTATTTTTATTGTGCTGTGCTCCATGAAATTCTTTTCTAGATGGACATATCAGGTGTTGGTGATATTAATGTTTGGGAATTCTCAGGTCAAGAAAACTATTTTCCAGTATATCATCATTTTTTATGGCCATCACCATTTACTGTAACTTCAATACTATTTAGTTTAGATGATTCTCCTTCTACTCAGGTACAACAAGTATGTTACTGGTTGAATTTTCTACTTGCTAGGCAGTCCGCTGATCTACCATCATGTAAGTACATCTAAATTATTTTCATCACTTGAAAACTACTAACAAAAGTAGATCAACATCATTACAATAATTTAGTAAATACTACCAAAGAATCTATGTTTTTATACCCTACATCGGTCAAAGAAATATGTGATATAGTGAAAAACTTTTAGAGGATTTGATGATATTCCACCAAATTTGTCATAGAAATGCATAACTGCTGTAGCTGCACCACTTGAAAATATCATCATTTAGTTAGGCATATTTCTGGACACCCTGAAATTAGCAATTGTGCTACCACTGCATAAAAAAAGATATTAATGATCTAGGAAACTACCGTCCCTTTTCTAAAATTTTAGAAACACTATTGTACAACAGATTATACAACTTTTTAAATAGTACAAACTTTTTCAATAATTTTCAACACAAATTCATAATAGGTAAGTCGACAACAGCAGCTCTTTTTAATTTTGTCAGTGAAATATTGTATGTCTTGGATGGTCAAGAGATTGTCTGCAGGCTATATTTGGACTTATGCAAGGCATTTGAATGTATCAAATGCGTTGGATAAATCATAATCACTTTCATCATAAACCAGAGAAATCTGGAGTTTGCGGAACCAGTTTTTAGTGGTTTAGTGGTTGCGAAATAGAAGAATAACCGTTATCGGGGCCAGGCATGAATCTGATATTTTAATTAATTATGAAGTTCCTCAGGGAAGTGTTCTAGGCCCACTCCTTTTTGTAATTTTTGTAAATGATCTTATCAATGTTGCAGAACCAAATATCAAATTAACAATCATTAATTATGCAGACGATACAAACCTCTTAATAAGGGGTCACACACTTGAAGTTGCGAACACTCTCTCGACTGTGACAAAATGTAAAAAATTGGTTTTATACCAATGAACTAATATTAAATGAAGCCAAATCAAGCTGCGTGATATATATATTATTTGAAACACATTGTTCATTATTAAAATTACCAGAGTTGCTAACTGATAATTGCCAATTTCAAACATAAATTCCACAAAATTGTTAGGTGTAAATTTAGATAGCAATATGAAATGGTTACTGAAATCGTGAAAAAACAAAACATGCTTCGCACTCAGAGTTCTATCACGTTTATTTTGCATGCCGACTCTTAAAACGGTGTACTATGCAAACTTTTATTCCATCGCTAGGTATGCAATTGAGGTGGTTCTTCGGACCTCCACAAAGTATTTAAAACTCAAAAAGGGGCAATTAGAATAATGTACAAATTGACATTTTACAAATCGTGCCGAGGCACTTTGGAGAAAACAAAATGCTCACAATATCAGGACTATGTCCGTAATCTTGCGTACTATATTTAAAAAAAAATCATTAGGTTAATTTCAAAAGATTAAACCTAAATCATATCTATGATACTCAACATAAAAGCAATGACCATAATTGACCATTTTAAAAAAAATTTTTATTCAAGTGATTTATAAAATTTTATTTGACCTGTATTTTTTTATTTTACATTCCAAATTCATTTTAATAGTGAAATTAATTATCTAAGTTAGGAAATTTTGAATTGGCGCCTATGGTGACGTCAGATGTGAGAGCACGCGAAGTTAACAAATAGAGGAATAATCGACAGGCATCGTTCGTTTACTGTTATAGTGTTGTAGTATCAACGTGAGTCATTGTTATATTAATTGTCTTCAAACTATTGTTATTGTCATTATTTAACATGGATTAAAATATGAAGTACACTGTAAGCTAAAGTAAGTATATAAATGATTTTCTATTAAAAATATACTATTGCAGATATGTTTTAAAATAGAAAATAAAATTTAAAATGTTTAGGTTATAATTTACAAAGGAAGTTCAACACAATGTAACAACAAATACGCAACAAATCAACCAATGAAAATTCTCTAAAATTGAATTCTCATTACATACGTCATCATTTACCGCCTTGTTATTTTGAAAACCAATTTAATATGATATATGAAATTTCTATTTAGTATATTTTTTGATGATATAATAAGATTTTATAAATTTTGTTGAAGGAAACGACCCTATTATGCATTTCCGATGCACCATTTAACTCTAACAGAGAAAGGACCATTCTATTCTACAATTAAATTCTTTAGTGTACTACCTGATTTTCTCAAGCACAAAATTCTTCTAAAGGGTTTCAGAGGACAAGTTTTCCAATATATCTGATATAGAACTATATTCAATTCAAGAATTTCTTGATATTTAATAATCGTGATTATTTTTGGATGCTAAAAAGTCTGTCACCATAAAAAATGAACTGGGGGTACCACAGGGCTCTATTTTAGGTCCGTTATTTTTCATTATTTTCATAAATGACATAACTGAGATATGTGATGCGTCCGCTAATATTGTGCAGTACTATGCAGATGATACAAATATATTGTTAAAAGACAAAAATATACAAGATCTTGTAAAAAAAGTAATGATGCATCAAACGAAATTTTAAGTTACACATTAAACAATGGTCTTATATTAAATGCAAGCAAAATCTTTTACATGCAATTTCTACCAAAAAATATCACTCCAAATTACAATCTACTTTTAAAAGTCCAAAATATAAGTATACAAAGTACAAGTACTATAAAATTTTTAGGGTTAAACATAGACCAAAAGCTAACATGGGAACTGCATATAAATGAAGTCTGCTCAGAGATAAGTACAACATGCTATATAATAAAGGAATTAAGAGACACTGTAACGTGTGATGTATTAAAACTTCTTTATTATGGACTGGTAAACTAAGTCTTACAATATGGCTTTAAATTTTGGGGTTCATCATCTCATATGGGAACAGCATTCACAGCACAAAAAAAAGATTTTATGTTGTATGAATACTTTCAAGTTGTAAACCATTATTTAAAATGTGTGGCATTCTAACTTAACAAGTTTGTACATTTATCTACTACTGTTATATATAATTGAGAATAAAAATTTGCTTATAAGAAATAATGAGGTGCACTCATATTACACCCGTAGAGGCGAAGATATATATCAACCCTACTTGAGACTGTCAATTGGCCAACACTCTCCAGAGTATATGGGTATAAAATGTATTAATAAAATCGATCTTGTGATAGAAGTAAAGAATGTTAAAGATATCAAGACTAAGGCGCATAACATGTTATTAAGTAACACGTTCTACACAGTAAATGAGTTCTTTCAATACTGTGAAAATAATAAAACAAATCTGACTATTATATAAACTGTAATATATCATTATATTTTGTTTATTTGTTTATATACACTTTTTTGTTTTTTCATGTAACTTCTAAAGCTCAGATTTTTATTGTACTGTAAAACTCTGACAGAAATATTATATTTCCATGGCTAGTCTGACTTTTGTATTGTATAAACTTTTATGATTAATAAAATACTTTGCTTTTAAGTTTTATCTTTATTACGCTTAGTGCAGAATTTTATCTTTTTATCTTTACAATAAGTAAGTGTCATGTGTCTAGTTTATATTGCTCACCCCTTTGACCTGTGTCATGCCGGGCTGAATTTCCGATTTTGCCGGTGCAATTTACGATGCCGATAAAATGCCAATCTTCCTTTTTCCACAGAGACAACCTTCCAGTCGATGTACTTATTTAATTATTTACGATTGAAAATTTGATGTTTTAGCATCTCCGAAGAAATTATTTGAAATTTAAATCGATATTCTGCCCCAGTTCACCACGGGTGCATGTCTCACTTATCAATCGGTATGAAATCACTATCCAAAAAGCTATGCTGCAACCCCTACCAATATATTCTATAACTGATATGCGCCAGAAATACCACATCAATTTAAAAAATATTAAGTTACTCAATTTTTACAACTATTGTATAGCAAGAGATCCACGTAGTACCTTAGTTTAAGGTTTGCTTGTAGATACTGGTAGTATATTATATTGTTGTAATTTTTTGTGTTTATGATTTTTTTTTTCAGCGGAATATGGCCAAATATTGCTAATAGCGACACATGTAGATCTTACAAGAGCTGTAAAAACACAACATGGCGAGTGGATTTGTCCAGATGCTCAAAAGACATTAGAAACTGTCAGAAAATTATTACCACATGTACCTAACTTAATGCCTAATGTTATCATTATGGACTCAAATGTACCTGCCTCATTTGCATTTAAGCAATTGAAATCGGTGTTATCCACTTTAAAACAGGACTGTATCCAGGTAAAAACTAATTTGATAACGTTTCTTCTCATTGAATTGTACTCTCGGTATTTTTATATTTTAAATGTAACATTTGATAGTTGCATTTTGATTTATGAAAAACACTTCGATTTATAAATTTTTAAATGTTTTATATATATCTCATAACGTTTAAACTAAAGACCCTTAGAGTGTTCATATTAGGTGCCAACTAAATTCTTATACAGGTTAAGAGAATGATCACTGTTGGATTTAGATGAATATTAAGGTTTTTCATAACATAGAAACCAAGGACTTCTGCACCATTTTTAAAGGAATTTGTGGAATCATCTAAATGATATAATGATCAGAGGTCAGATTTACCTATCGGATTACAGGGATGGCTTTTACAGATATTGTATATTGTAAACACGTACCGAAACGTTTCCAAAGTATAAAAACAGAAAGTCTTGCAACACACTAAGTTAATTTTATTTAATTTTACAATGTTAACATGTAACTTAGTTTTATCGAGAAATGCACTATATTAAATAAAAACATAATGCATAATAGCTCATTTTAAATTGCAGCAGACTGTATATGATAATGCCATGCATTTTTTTCATTGAAACCCAAAATTTTATACTAAAATCCATACCAAAATTATATAGTTTTTGTCAAGGTATCAAATCTCTCAAAAACTGTTGACTTTTGGAAGTCGAATTTAGGTAATTCTCTCACCAGCCATTTACAAGAATGGTGGAGGTCATTTAATTTTTGTCTGATTTCTATCATTTTTCTATAAAAAAATTGTTCCATTATGGCAAATTATTCTCAAACAGAATTATAGTGGAACACAATGGGTAATTTGATAAATCTTCTATTTGATACTCAGTCAAAATATGCACACAACGAATTAAGAAGGGACGGGGTGACCATGAAAGGATAGGAGAATTTAGTGAATGGTTAACTACATACTGAGACGTCTATGATTTCAACATTAAGTCACACTTCATAGACCAGAACTAGTATCGCATCAGTCATAGGAAGATGTACAACTTATTTATCTATAAGAAATTTATTTACATATTTCTGAATGAATGTTCCAAGATTTTTAAAATTTTAATATTTCGTGCCAAGTCTCAAACAGTAAAATTATATCAGAACATTTTAAGTAAATTAAAGGACTCTGCACGCCGTTTATGGAAATGGTATATGCATTTACTGCCTCTACTCGACAGTTTGGCAGTACATTTATTTGAGAACAGTGAAGAACAGTCAAGACGAATTTTATCTGCTTTTTAAAGTTACTCTATATACTTAGTTAATGCAATTTGTGATGATTTGAAATTTGATCTAAGGATTGCTCAAAGAAACTTAGTAAACACGCAGTTTAAAGTTAATACTTTCAGAGAGAGATGACTTAGGAGCTGTATCGATTTAAATTGCGGGACATATTCCACCATTCATCCTAAAGTTTTTCTGATACATTTTTTTTTTTTTGTATGCTATCAATTAAATATTATGTAGTACTGATATAACCATGGCATTATTGTTCAGAAATTATAATTTAATGCTTGTAGATTAAAAATAAAAACTATGAATTCAACTTTTTTAAACAAATAACTTATCAAGTGTAACTTTCCCTCTGTGATATATGTGGAAACAATTCAGTATTGCCAATTGAAATAACCTTGCACTTACAAAAGTAATGTTTCTGTCTAAATCCTCTATAATTTCCTTATTTGCATAGGGATGAAACCAGACAGTTAAAGTCTGGCGCATTAAGTATAATATTTACACTAACACAAAATGCTAGTTTTGACTGTAACAGACACCGGTCGAAAAACAAGAGCTCCCATGCCAGCCATTTCAAGCCACTTGTAGACTGCAATTTCGAGCTGTTAGCCCTCGTCAGTGCAAAACAGGTATGCAACCTGACACTGTCTTGGTCAATAATCTAAATTTGAATAATCTGTCGTAGCTATCAGAAAATTGTAACCTAATTGCGAAAGCAAGTCCCGTAATTTAAATCGTTTCTGCTTTCCTATGAATCAGATTTACAAATGTGTACATATTTTCATGAATTACTTTTATAAATATCCATTTATTTTGTTTTAATTTAGATTGCCTTAACTGGTTGTTTTTACAGGAAAAAGTATATATTCATTCACTTTCAAATAAAAGGGGAACATATGACTTAATAACACCACATAATTCAAAGGTATTTTGTGTGGCGTCCCATTTCTTTGTCACTTTACCACAATGCAGTGATGCCATAGAAATTTTCTTAGATTTATTTATATTTCCTTATAACTAGTGGAGTTTCTTTATCATAAGTTAACTAAAATATTAAGATTTCTTTTTTTCTTACTTTTTATTGGGTATTTTGCCACTGAAAAATATTAAAAAATTTTAATGAAAAAACCTCTGCGCCAAACGGATCAGACAGAGGTTGGTTCTTGAGTACTTGACCGTTTCAAAAAGTCTCACACCTAAAAATATATAAACTAGAACAATGTTATGAACTAAAAACTGAAAATCAAAGCTATAGGTAGTTAACGTTTCGGAAGAAACCTCTGTCTGATCCGTTTGGCGCAGAGGTTTTTTCATTAAAATTTTTTAATATTTTTCAGTGGCAAAATACCCAATAAAAAGTAAGAAAATCTGAATATGCCACAAATAAACAATTACAGACAATATTAAGATTTCTTTTGTTTCTAAATACACTTAGCCACCTCCCAAAAAGTGATGCCTAATGCAAATAACCGAATGAATAACAAGTGTGGTAATGTTAAAGAATCCTACATTAATTTTTTTACTTATAAACTTTACTAATAATTGTTCTAAAACATTCACAAGAGTCCATTTTAATAATTATTTTTGTACACTAATATTTGACAAATTTCATTTCACGCAATTTCAGAACAAAATCATATATAAAAAATGTGTAAATACTTATAGCTTTTTAACATTTGTAGAACTTGTTTCTCGAATAAAAATTATTTTTACCAACTTCTATTAAAATCAGCTTTTTTCCGTTCCATAATTTAATAATAAATAAAAAAAGTTTGAAGGAAACGCGAATCGGAAACCATATATGCACATTCTTAAAATCTTCAAATAACCCCATGGCATCATATAAAGCCATACGATACAACACCACTTAATTAATCTTTTTTTTATTGGTCAAACATATAAGAGGGTGTAAAT
Source organism: Stenurella melanura (assembly GCA_963583905.1). Classification (NCBI taxonomy): domain Eukaryota; kingdom Metazoa; phylum Arthropoda; class Insecta; order Coleoptera; family Cerambycidae; genus Stenurella; species Stenurella melanura. Next base: position 41,716,450 of record OY757316.1, read on the forward strand.
TGCAGTTATTCAGAGAACAGTAATGGAGTAGTAATAATGCAGTAGCCAGAAAAAATAAAAACCGCAGTCTCAAGCCTGTATAAAGACATTTTAACAAAAAACTAATTAAGAATCAGCTAGTTACATAAAAAAAATCATTAAACAATTAGATATGTTCACTATATGCAAATTTGCTTTTATATTATTAAAAGAAGAAGTACTTGTTATACTAAAGTACTTTTTAATATTCTATGGTCCATCAAATTAAAATTTCAACAAATAACATAAGTTTTGATAATTGAACGAGTATGCAAAACACGCTATGATTGACAGTGATGTCATCGGTTTTATTAGTGGCTTAAATTGCATTTAAATAGTGGTAAGCACAACATTTTATTTATATTTTATTTTCTTTATTAATTGTTTTTTTAATATTGTATTGTAACTTCATAGAGGTGCGATTTTGGATAGAGGTAAACTAGGTTGTACCAACTTTTTTTGACCCACTGATTCCGTGGTTAAGTGATTGACATACTTTTAATAACACCCTGTATAATGGTAAGACCGCAAAATAACATGTGTTTATAATACACAAAGACGTTTGTTTACTGACAATGCAGCTGATGTCATGAGTGCACAGTGGAATGATGTAGTGTTTTTGGCGGTAAAATTTCAATCCAAAATTAAAATATCTTGTATTAAGGTATTATTCGACTGTTGTTAACCATAATTAATTATTATCTTCATACTCAAAGATAATTTAAAATTTGTAATGGGATAAAATAATCAAAAATAAAATAACAATTTTTTATTTTCTAGTAGGTACATGTCACCCAATTCAAGTGCTTGGCGAAGCAAATATTATTACTAATAAAATCCAAAATCTATAGTAGCACCCGACCCTGAGTTAATATTGATTTGTATACATGTTTGATACAATGTGGTAAATATTCATATTTTGGTCTTGAAAAAATGAAAATTGTATTATGGAAACTGAAGTTCAAAATTGCAGTGTTGCTAGAAACCCCGATTTTTTTCAATAATCTGGAAATCTGTCTTTTCCAGTAAAATTTGTATTTGATGTAACACTTATATTGGTTCACACAAACTAAATATTATTATTTATTAATGCGATTTCATTCAATTTTCAAAACATACTTGTACAATTTCACCAAAGTGTATTTGTACTATATTAATATTCGTAAAAAAAGGATTAAATAAGCAGATTTTTGGCCTTGGAATCTTGTACTCTTTCGGTTTAAATGAGTTGCTATTTGGGAGAGAGATATAATTGGATTTTGTGTTCTCTGCAGTTGGTATGTTATACAACATAGCCCTGTGCAATTTGTTAGAGGTATGTTATCGCATTTATACATCCTTTTTGTCATTTTGTTTTAAAAATTCTGCAAAACATCTAGAGATCACATCCCATTTTGCTAAATGTAAAATATGCACTATTAACAATAAACTGTATTATTATTATTATTATTATTACACTCAGCTGAGGCTAACCTTCAATCCTTTTTTGTAATTTCAGCGTTATTAGTATGTATAAATGTCTAAGAAAATTTCAAAACGCATTCAATTTTTGTACAGATTAAATTTTAATTTTTATCACATGTAGATATTTATTATTCGCTTTTATATTGTACATATTTTCAAATATAATATTTTTTATAATTCTTTCTATTTCATTGACACTAGATTAACTGTTTTTGGGGTTGTGTTTCATTTTTAAGCAAACGATCGGAACTTGGACCGGACTTCTGGAAAATACTTTAACGTGGCTGGTTGGCTTACAGAAAGATTATGAGCAATTCCCAGTTCTCACCCAATCTGCATTTGCGGAATTGTTAAGAAGCCAAATAAATTTGTTAGCTTCTGATGACCATATTCAAGAGTTGCTACAACAACTTCATTCTATGGGAGAAGTGAGTTATTAAAATATTGCATAATCTAACTAAAAATAAATAAATAAAATGCAATGATAAGGTCGTTTCTTGGAACTAAAAAATAATGTCTAGTGTTCATACATCAAAATTGCCCCCCTGTCCAAAAAAGGGTCCATTTTGCTTTTTATTCTATTTTATAAAAATGGAAGATTTAAAATTTTGAAGAATTCGTGCATATGGTAGTTCCAAAGAGTTTTAATTTCAGTTTTATTGGGCCCAAGAACTTGATAAATAAATCTCGGCTTCACAACGCAGGCTACCCAAGCTAAATTTTTGACACCCCCAATCATCGTCCCCATGATCCGGCATCAACTTATTTGCGGTTGGCAAGATCCAATAGGAATATCAATCTCTACAATGTTGGTAATCTGGATAGAGCAGTTATTTGCGACATATTGCCAAATGTCTTATATTTTCTTTAAACTTTAACACTTCTCTGCAGAAATGCCTTTAAATACAAAATTCATGAACACATATGAGTTTATTAAAACATTTATGGTAATATAAGTTATTATAAGGAGTAGTAATTGATGCTTTAGTTTAAATTGGTGTTTCGAAAACCAAACAATTTGTCTACCAGCATCAACGGGATAATATTAGATAAAATCTGACAACACCCAATTTGTATATTGTATCATTTCTGATCGGTCAGACCTTATAATTTTACAATTTGACTGATCCGACCGTTCACTTATCATAACTTTGGTGTTGACGGCCAATCATGGTGACCAGCATAGAGGAAGTCAATATTACTAGCCAAAGTGAAGTCCATTTTTATTTATGAACTGTTTGGGCCCCATTAAAGCCCCTAAAAATTTTTTAGAGTGGAATATTTTTTTATGATCGTATTATTTGTGACCAAAAAACGCAGCTTTTAAGCTAGTTTCGAAGTTTCCAAACCCTGTGTGTCAGGCCAAAATTCAGTTTGTTTTCATTTTTTTTTAACGAAAAATACTGGATAGAACGGGGTAGCTTTGAAAGCTTGGGTAATGAATCACATCCATGGGGTAAAGGACACCCCCATCAAAAGTCACGCACTTGAGGTGAAAAGGTGCTCCCTAGGGCCCAAAAGCTACCGTCTTTCCTAAAAAATTACCCTGTGAGAATCAAGTCACCCATCATGGGTGAATAGTCTCCCAGGGAGACTAGACGTTTATTCTTTACTTATGTTAAACTGTAAATTTTTCAGGTATTAAATTTTGTTGTAATCTGTCTGAAAAAAGAGCACCTTATGTGCAAGAGAGACCTAATTGTACTGTACTTTTGAAAAATGTACCAGTTCAAAATTTCAGTAATTCTGACATTGAAAAAATTCTAGAACCTTCTTGAGAAAACTCATCAGACTTCATGATATTGCCGTAAGAAATAAGATAAAATATGAATTCTTCCAATGAGAGCACTTTGAGAAAGTTTTGCGGTTTCATTTCTCATTTTATTTTGGAATTTTGCAAAAGAAAAAATCTGGTAACTAAATTCCCAATGAAATCTTTTAAGAACCAAAGACATTTCTGTGCAGTCAAATGTTATAATATTCCAAAGTCGAAGGAAATTATGCAGCATTGTGTCTCCAATGTTGATAATGTAGACAAGACACCGTCTTGCCTGTCATGAGGAACTGTCCGTTTAAAATTGTCTCGTCTTTACCAAAATATTTTTGTGATTGACAGAACGTTATAGTATGATTAATTTTCTGATAATGACTATTTGTTTAGGTATTCTGTATCCAAAATTTAGTTGTGATATCCGTGCCATGGTTAGGAAATCAGTTATTGGGCGAACTGTTGTCTACCCAATTTTTATTACATGCCCGGGTAACTGGTGTTTACACAGTGGAAGATTTTCAAGCAAGCTATAACCAGTGTGATGCTCTGGGAGTTTTAGATTTATTAGAAGCCTTAAATATATGTATACAGGTAATGATATGCTGTTTAACTTTAAAATCTACAATGTTTTTGTGGTTTTAGAAGCATTTCTAGAATGGCTGATTTATAGTCAAAGTCTGTGCTTCTTCAAAACTTGACTTTCTCTGTTACTACAGATTTACTATTTTACTATGTGCTTTGCAACCAAGGGATGCTAACTCAGATGATTGTAAAGTACCCTGTAGTAAAAACATAGTGAAAAATGCCACCAAAAAGCTCTGTTTTGAAAAATTAAATAGTCACTCTATAAATGGCCTTTTTGGATTTGTATATGCCCCAGCAAATATTTTAGTTTCAATTGATTTGAATATTAAAGCACAAAAAATGTTTTTGTTTTAGTGTGATATTGAAGGAGAAGTTGAGTATGAATTTCCAATATACAACCATACTGAAACTTTAGAGGGATTATGGGATTCAGAAGATCCTAGGTATACGTCAAAAACCTCACAGTATGGAGGAGTTAGATTGTACACTTCACCAGGGACCTATCATTTATTTAAACCAGTTTTTCCACATATACAGGTATCAGTTAATATACAAGCAAGTCATGGTTATATCATATAATACGGAGAGAAATTATATAATAATCTATCTTAATGTGCGAAAATCAAACTTGAGTTAAATAACCTAACTATCTACCTATCTATAACCTCTATATATCCAATTATATAACCATATATCGTCGGTCTGGAGTTTCTTAAGTCAAAAAATTTCTATTTTGAAGATAAGATGCTCCTAGCCTTTTACTTTTAAGTATTTTATATTATGTAAAACTATAGAAGCTTAGGTATATAGTTGGATCATTTTATGTCAGCAATAAATCTGTCACGCACTCTACTCATAAGCGTCATTACTTCTTATTCATTGCAACTCACAAGTAGAGTTTCCAGTTCTGGTATTTCGTAGCGGGACCATCCCGGGATTCTAAAATGTAGCCCCGGGACCACCGAAGATGTTGCCTATTCAATGCATTCAATTTCTAGGCTAGGGAAGAATGTCTGTATTTCATCCTAGGAGTATTTCATATAAAATTAAAGTAACAAGCTTCTTTTCCCAACTAGCACCAAAGTAATTGGATGAGTAACCATTATGTAATTGCGACTAAATTTACGACTTTAATGTAAACATAACTTCATTTGACAAGTGTACAGTCCCTGCATCGTAGTTTCTACCACGAATCATTACTTTATAGTTATGCAACTTCTACGTAGCTTTCGTGATACATGGGAACATGGTAGTTACCAGTGGGACGACTTTCGGGTTTTCAGAACTTGAAGGTGGTAAACGATAGTAGCAGCGACTAACTCACATCACTGAAATGTGACCAAAGTTGCAATCACTTTCAAGTAGCTTTAATAGTTGCCGCGACATTCTGGGAACCTTCACTATTCCTTTAAAGTAGTGGAACTTGTAAGTAATATTCATAGCTGTTAATGACATTACTGCTACCTACAGAACTGTGCATGGCTACTACAAAGTGCACGTCACTTCTGAAATTTACCATGAAGTAAATTTCACCATCTAGTTTCCAATATTGACCATAGATAAAGTTAATGCAACAAACCTAACCTATATATGTTTGCCACAATAGGCCACAGGACACAATAAATTTCCGTATTTTCCAGCTGATGTGGAACAAAAGTAAAATACATCCCATGTTTTTCCTGCGTTGACACAATTTCAAAAGAATCCATAATTCCTTCAAAATAAGGCAATAAAATTTAATATTTCAACAGTTTTATTACACCTACCTTTTCTTCTATATATTATCTGTCACTGTAATAGTATATTATACCAACGAGGTTTATGTTTATTAAGTAGTTGACATATGGCCGCATACAAGTAAATTGCAACAGCTGACAGGTTTTTCAGTGTGAAGGTAGGTAAATAATAAACAGCAAAAGCTAGGATCATGTTCAGTTTAGACCTCAACATATGGCTAACACGTACTTCCGAATCAAATGTTACCATGAAGTGGCAGCGGCAATTTTAAAGAGATAATTTGTGTGGTAGTCACAACTTTGCTACGACCTTAAAGTGACGCTACAGTCCCATTCGCAGATTTGTAGTAAATATGACTTTAAAGTTATGTATTTGCAGTTTTCGTCATTATCGCCAAGTAGCAATTACTTCCAAGTAGCATTTCTTGGTGAAAACGACCTTAAAGTGATATTTTCTGAAACATGCCATTTTGATGACCCAAAATTTTCGACGCCATTATTATAACACATGAACCATAATTTCCCAATTGACTGAAATATTTCATTTGTTGTCATTTCTGCACCAAATATAACAAATTGATACATAAAAATTAGTGTTAAATTCCGAAGAACAATAAAAAATAGGTTTCGGCATCTTTTGTGTTATGACATTACATATTTTAAAAACAATATTTTCATTAAAAAATGCAAATTTTAAAGGCACATTATTAGATTCGGACGTTTTATCATTATGTTTGTCAGTAAAATTGCATTCGTTTTAATTGTGACCCTTAGACCATTGGAAAATAGCACAAGTTTTGCTATCTAATATTACCTTCTGATATTCTATTAAGTTTCTGAGTTAGGGAAATGAACAAGAACAAGAATCATGTGTAAGAATGAAACATAAACATAATAAAATCGGTTGCAAGACAAAGAAGGGGCAACATCGATTTTAAAGAGTGGGGAGTGGTACAGTATTCTGAAAGTTGCGGCGTCCCCTCTCCGGAACCACAACGTGATTGGAACGTAGCCAAACAAGTTCCAGGCACGTGGCTGGAACGTTATCGTCACCAAAAAATATTCCCCATTTTGGTCATAAACACGTACTAGGAACGTTCCCACTACGTACCTGTGACTAGTACCAAAACACTTTATAGTGCCTACAATAGTCATTGCTACGTTCCTGCTACTGATTGTGCTAGTTGGGTTATTAATTTTTCTTACTAAATCCGAATATAATATTCTGATGCCATATCTATTTAAGAACCAACACCAGGATGGAATTGAGACAGCATTTTCAAGAGAATATTTTCTCGTTGAGAGTTTGCTCGAAACTAAAGGATGTATTCTTAAATGTGCATGCGTAACTACATGCACATTTAAGAACTCTAAGGTCTTATTATACTTCAAACTGGGCATGTCTATTTTTTGTTTACACTTGCATTTATTTGTGCTTAGTTTATAATACATATATTTTCGGAATTTCATTTTTCGTATGTTTTATTAACAATAATTAAATAAACAGACATATAATAATGTCACTTATATTTAATGTACAATTATTTAATTTTATTACATTTAAAAGTTGCAGTGGAGCACCATTTCGATTTTGAGACCATATTCGGAACTAATCCCGGGACTTGGAAACCCTGCTCGCAAGTATGCTTTACAGTTGATTCATTTGGAAATTTTAATTTGCACGCTACTGGCATTTGGCCAATTGGTGTTTTCATCATGTGCAAATTTGCTGTTTTGATATTAAAATAAAATATTTGTAATTCTAAAGCACTTTTTGATATTTAAATAGCGTACTATCGTCCATAAAATTAAAATTTCAACAAATAAATAACATAAAAGTTTTAATAATTTAATGAGTATGCAAAACACACTATGATTGACAGTGACGTCATCGGTTTTATTAAGGCTTAAATCGTGTTTAGGTAGTGGTATACACAACATTCTATGCACTTTATTTACGTTTTACACGTGATTTGATAAGTAATGTCTAATATAGGATTTGTAAAAGCTACTTCCGGAAATTTACCTGCTGTAAAAGTGTTTTGGTACTGTCACTAAAATTCTTCCAGGTAAGTTTTTGGATGTATTTTTGTATCTTGGCACAAACACCACTTAGTTTTTATGATCTGATGGTAAGACTTTGCAGAATAACCTGTGTTTATAATACACAACGACGTTTGTTTACTGACAATGCAACTAATGATGTCATGACTGCGCAGTGAAATGATGTAGTATTTTTGGCAGTAAAATTTCAATTCAAAATTAAAATGGCTTGTTTTAAGGTATTATTTGACTGATTGTCAAAATTCAAGTGTTTTTAAGCATAATCAAGTATTATTTCACACTCAAAAAAGAAATTAAAATTTGTGAAAACACCTAATTGTATTAAAATAGAACTGCACATAATAGCTTATAATAAACCATAAAGAACCTGACAGCTGTCCAGTGGTACCATACTCTAAAAAAATTTCTAATTTTTTGTAATGTCAACTGTATTTTTAAAAGTACATATTTCCTTACATTTTTTAGATAAAATCTAATCTAATCTGAATGACTGCATAAAAAATTCCGAAAAGACTTTCGTTTTATTTCATTTATTTATTTTATTGTAGATTGAATTGAGAAGAGCTACGCTAGCGAGTTACAGTAATAATGATAGCGATACTGATCTGTACCAATGGCATTTGGGCTCAAAGTTATGTAATTTGGATTTGGAAAGCCTTATAACCTTAGATGAAGATGAGAGAGGCGCTCAATTTATAGAAGTTAAAATAAGGGGACCAAGTGATACATCAAAACCATGTTTTTATTTTTTAGAACAAATAATGCTTGCCATAACGCAGGTATATTTAAAAAAAAGAAACAAAGATATATAACAGGATTGGACTAGGTACACCTCCATTTTTTTTTTTTACTTTTCAAGATAAGAATTTGAAATTAGAACACAGGATATTTAACATAAAAATACATTTTTTTGACCTAACCAAATCCAAAAATACACTTTTGGGTTAACCGAAAAAATAAAAATTGAAACAGAAATGAAGTTTAAAAATACTATGCAGATATAAGATCAAATGTATTGAGCCCTCCTTTAACGGTAAATATCTCCAAAATGGGGAAGTGGAAAAAATTGAAAATATATAAATTCTTTTTTTGCCTGTTCTAACATTGGTGGATTTGTTTTACTACAGCACTTAGTCCTTAAGATCCATTGTGTTGTAGGAATCTACAGTTTTGCATCTAAACTCCAAACCACGGTCTTCAGCTACCAACTTTAACCCACCCCTGGCCATCTCACCGCCTTTCTGGGGGGCCAATAGCCCTTGGGGTCTTCCCTGCAGCGAAGACAGTTGCTCTGGTCTATCGTCACTGCCTTACTAAGCGGCTTAATGGCCCGGGACCCGACTAATAGACGAGATATTCTGGTCACCCATCCAAATGTCTGACTTGACCAACATGCCTTAACATCGCTGATTGACTGTCAGAAATTAAATTCGTAACTGTACCTTGTCTCCTTTTGTCCATACTACACTTTTTATTACAATTTTGCGAAGTAATCATCAAATAGTTATTATATTGAAAATTTGAGATCAATCCGATAAGTAGTTCCATAAATATACTGCTTTAAAATCAAATTATTAATAAATAACAGCTTATCTATTTCATCACATTTTTTATCTTGTTTGTCTTGAATTTATTTTAAATTTAATGTGTATCCTACTAGTGATTTTTGTCTTTTAATTATTAAGTTTCTGTTGTGACTAGTCCGATAATTGACGCTGTATGTATCAATTTTGTGATGAATAAAGATTCTGATTCTGATAAACTGATCCGCTTGAATCGCTGACGTCGTTGGATCCAAAATTCTATCTCGCTGAATTCAGTGTTAGTGTTACCGAGTAGGATCTTTTACTATGTGCGAATCCGGCTAAGAACCGTCTGATTTGCCAGAGATGAATTTAATTATGGTGATGGAGTATTTTAACACAAATCACCAGTAGGTATATAAGTGCCAAAATGAGAGGAGTATTTACACACGAAGGAAAAATAATAAAATTTGAAAAAATAGTATTGTTTGTTGGGATTCCTTTTCCTCAATCTCGTACCCTTTGGAATGGATAAACAGAATTTGTCCTACCTTGAGGCAGCGTGCTTACTATAGATGGTCTGAGAGGTGATGGTGGTCGTCCTGAGGAATATGGAGCCCCTCCACGGCACAGTGGCATGAATAGCAAGTTCTTCCATTCAAAATTATCTAGAGCACTTGTTTCACAACCGATTGAGATACATTTTTTTTTTAAATACTCGTTATTTAATTTCCAAAAAACGTAAGAGCCGATTTTTGAATTATGCAAATTATTGAGCTTAGCCAATGGCGGCTATAAAATGCTAAAAATGATGAAAAATTTAATTTCTTTTTTCATCATTTTTTAGCATTTTATACATACGATTACTGAATGGTCCCGATACTTGTAGCCGATCTCTCTCTTGTATTTAATATTATCTCTGCGTGATAATTCAATTAATATCTGATACACCCGAATTCCGTTTTCTGGAAATGTTTGTATTTTTTATAATCAATCATTTTATCCAAAACACCCCCACCCCTCCCCCTCTCATCGGGCCTGTTGATATGGTCAAAATCTCATTAAGAAGTAGTCCATTTTTCAATATAACTTAGATTTACAAAACTGTTCAACGTATTGTTTAAAAGTGAATTATTATTTGTTTGCTTATAATTGTATTGAAACATCCCTAGTAGCACAACATATTGGACCAATATATAATCCATATAGGACCAATATATGAATATTCGTCCTATATTCATATATTGGTCTTATATGGATTATATATTGGTGCTACTAGGGATGTTTATAGGATTTTGCAAACAGCAGAAAAAATAACTATCTATGAGACTAAAAGAAAATGGAAAATTCATTTTAGGATTTCAATTTGCTAGCATAACCAGAATTCAGGTTATCGAAAGAATGCAAAGATTTCGTTCATATTTTTACACAGTTTTTCTTTTAGTTCTCACATATAGTTATTTTTTTCTGGTGTTTGCAAAATCCTATAAAGATGTTGCAATAGACAATTATAAAAAAACAAATAATAATTCATTTTTAAACATGCATAGAGTATATAGGCTCCAATACTAGTTAGCTAATAGATAGGAGAAGATCTGTTGTTTTTATCGATCAGTGTCAGAAATTGTCTTGGTTTTGCATGAAACATCTTTATGAGTGGCTTTGTGCCTTTCTGATGAGCTCTGTGGTTAGGTTAACCACAGATTTAATAAAATAAAATTAAATATCTTGAATTATCATATATTGCAAATGTATAATACAATAATATAATATTGTTTCAAGTTAAAACAAACAGTAAATTAAATCTTATTAATTTTTTGTCAGAATATATTCTTGAAGTATTTCTTATTTTCTTTCTTGGTTACCGCTTTTCATTTCTTTTTTGGGGAGCTCTATATGAAATGTACATGTAGCTTCTATCTTAAAATGAGTACGCTACATATACCCCTCTGCCAAAAGAAAAATTACCGCAAGCAATCAATAACAAAACGAACACGTTTAGGTAAAGAAGTAAAAGTTTGATCCACCTCATCAGTCAACAAATAAGCGGGTTTAACTCTGTCAAGACTGACAGTGACAGCTAAAATTAAATATCTTGAATTATCATATATTGCAAATGTATAATACAATAATATAATATTGTTTCAAGTTAAAACAAACAGTAAATTAAATCTTATTAATTTTTTGTCAGAATATATTCTTGAAGTATTTCTTATGTTCTTTCTTGGTTACCGCTTTTCATTTCTTTTTTGGGGAGCTCTATATGAAATGTACATGTAGCTTCTATCTTAAAATGAGTATGCTACAAGCTCCATAATAAGGGCAAAAACGTTTCAAAGGCTAAGCATTTCCAAAAACAAAATGATAGATTTTATGAAAATGTAATCCTTTAGAATAAAAATTTTTTAAGACAAGGTAGGTAAATAAATTCATTTTAGGCCTTTGTTCTCATTTTTAACTGAATCTTCATGCCTTAGGGGGTTATGGGGACTGTATGGATGCTAGTTGAATGAGAATTTTCCAATAAGAAATTATACAAATTCATTTTAGGATTTCCATTTGCTGCTAGCATAGCCAGAATTCAGGTTATCGAAAGTATGCAAAGATTTCATTCATATTTTTACACATAGCTTTTCTTTTAGTCTCATAGATAATCATTTTTTCTGCTGTTTGCAAAATCCTATAAAGAATAGGTTTTAATGTTTAACGTAAGTTATTCGGATTTCAAAGTGATTTACAATGGACATATACACATAATTTTTTTAATTTGTCCGCTTCTCTGATTTTGAGATATCCACTGTAAAAGTAAGGGCTCAATACATTTGAACCATATGTTAGTTGTTAATTACTAATAACGTGATAATGCTAAAACTTAATTGTCATCTCCAACTTCGAATTGTAGATTCAGGTCCATTTATGGACCGATTTTAAATTTTAAAATTGCGTCTTAAAGCTAATTTAAAGCTCACCCATGCAAAAGGTGTACAGGGTGTGATTTTAAAAAAGTGAGTTCTAGGCCATTTATTTTTCATTAAAATATGTATTTAAAAAAAATAGCATAAATTCGTTTATTTGTTTTGGGTGAAAAATTTACGGAAAACCTTTTGATTAAATACTGTGGGTATTTACTAAGTATTATAAACTTAAATATGATTTTTTTGCCCAATGAGTAATTACTTTTAAACCCCTTTTTAACCTCCTCAAAAAAACCTTTTTGTGGAGGTTACTAAAATTGGCCTAAAATTGAAAATTGAGATAACGTCAAACATTTACGTTTCAATGTCCCAGAAACCCAAAAACATGGTTTTTAAAAAATGTCTGTGTGCGGCGAAACTACTGAACATTTAAGGTCATTTGTGATTCGATTTTGATTTTGAAATAAAGTTATAAAAATAATTCAAACCTTTATTAAATAAGATTAAAAAATATGCAGGGTGCTATTTAAAGTGACAAAGTAAGTAGTACTTCCCATTGAACCGGAACGGTATTTTTGGGTTTGGTTAGGTCAAAAAGTGTATTTTTATGTCATATCTTGGAGCATAATTTTAAACTTTTATCTTGAAAAATAAAGAAAAATGTGGGGGCATACCTGATCTCATGAGCACCTGAGTGTATCTCCTGTACAATTAATTTTTTTTTTTCAGTCGATTTATCGAGTGTGTCCTGGAATGTTAATAGAAAAGCATGTTTTAAGTTCTCACGAATTGAAAATGCATTTATCTGAACCGTACTGTTATGAACCTCAGTACGTAAATTCAGCAATGTTGGAAGCTGAATCAACGTTGGATCTTACTTTAATAAATCAAAACAATAACATCCATGAAACCATAATCCGACTTATTATGTTTGGTGAGTCCCCAATTTAACATAGAAAAACCAATGAGAAATACTGAGGATGCATTTGGTATAAGTACTTGTATAACGAAGTTAATTTTTTTCTGCCAATGATCTGTCCTCAAAATGGTCAGTAACATCAGTATTCAAATCCCACGAGTACATATATTAGTATTAAATGTTTCCATCCCTTAGGAACAACCCTAAATATGTGGGTTCGAAAATTATAACACGAGATAACCACTAACACAATTTAAATACTGTATTATTTGAAAGCGTCTAGTAAACCGCCGGCAGTATTGTAATAAATTGCTATCGAACCGCCGCGGCGGTTGCTTTAACTATTTACGTGACCGCCGCGGCAATTGGTTTGGTTACATACTATTTATTATGTGCTATAGCGGTGTTCTCGGCGTGTATCGCTGGCCTATGCGTAACGTGGTCGCGTTGTGGAGCAACAGGTCCCGGGTTCAACTGCTGCCCACTGGACTTTTTTTTTTAAATATTTTGTAACGATTAATATCCTTTTTCACAAATTCTGGTTGGATTTGACGACAAATAATGTTCTTCTTTTTCATATAATAATTTATCTCTTTCATGTGATTCTTTTAAGTTGTTAGGTAGTTGGGTTAGTTAGGTTGATTTTTATTTTGCTTGTTTTTCAGAAAATTGCATAAAATATTCCAATTTCTCTGTGCGGCGGTTCAATAAGTCGTGCAAAAGATCCGCCGCGGCGGTTGAGTAGACACTTCCTTATTATTTACAATACACATTTACTAACATAACCTTAAATACCGTTTATTATTTATGTAATCGCAGAAACTAGGGCCTGACTGTCTGTAATTGTTTTCGTTTATATTTGTGTACCTTTATTTTAGTACTTTCGTATTTTTATTTGTTGTTATTATTTATTTAATGTATTTATTCTCTGTAGTAATCGTTTGACGAGTCCGATACCATATGTTGTAGTGTGGTCTATAGATAATAAAGTTTATTATTATTATTATTACTTGATATTTTTGGTTCCAAGAGGACAGTAAGTTCACTTACAGCCGGTTTTACAATCGCAAGTTAACTTTCATGTTAGTTGACTTTTACTTGCAGGTTAACTATAACTTTACCGACACATGCGTTCTTCAATATAAAGTTAAGTGAAGATTTGTAAACGAGAGGTTGTGAATAAAATTTGTAATGTTGGTACTGGTAAAATGGGTAATATACATAAAATGTATGAATTTTGGTCCAAAGTCACATCACCTGCTATCAAATATAAATGTCAGAAGCAATTTATGAGTTAGTGGTCTATGCTAAGTAAGTAGGTAGTATTTAGTCTCGATCCATTTAAAAAATCTCTCCCATCGTATTCTTCGAAAAAGTTAGGTCTATACAGGATTACCTGCTTGGCTACTCATCACTTCTATATGCATTTACTTCGTACATATCCATTTTTTAGGCAAAACATCAAACAATTAATTTGTGACAGTTATTTTATAGGTTATAAATTGCCAGTAAACTGCCAACTTCTAGTTTACCCACACCTCATCTGCTAGTAAAGTTAACTACTAGATAACTACCACATCGAAAATGACCAGATATTGTAAAACCCAATTTCTATAATAACCTGAAAGTTAACTCTGACTGAAAGTTAACTAGCGATTGTAAAACCGGCCGTTAGAAGCGCTTCAGATTTATCTCACTCATTTAAAAACTGCTTTTCCACGTGAATCAGCCCCCTTATATACACCACAAAATGCCTTTAGAAAATTCCAACAAGGTCCACCCATTTCCATAACCTACTTGTATAGGTATCTAGAACAATCTAGCAGTTTCGATCCGCCATTTTCTAGAAAAGTCGTACTACTAGCACCTTAGAGATAGTTGAGCACATTACATGTTTCCATCGTAACGAGTTTTTTTTATATACACTAGATAGTTTGGGATAGTAAGGATGGTTGCAATTTAGGAAATCGAGATTGGCATGACTGTGTGACAAGATAATAGAGTAGAGGGAGACTAGTGGGAGTTAGTCTCGCCAAGGCGACAGCCTGGAAAGGGCAACGTTGTGAATGATCTATGAAGTTATGCAATATTAAAAATCTGCCCTTCTGCCCATGTGGTCTGAGATGTAATAAATTATTATGTGACATCGATTTATGTTCTGTAAGCTTGTTAAAGTAACAATGAACTGGATAATTAGTGAAATAAATTCAGTATAAGTAAAGCAAATGGCCATAAACATATCAAAATGGTAAACTGCCTGTAATATTAGTTGTTTCGATGTTAAAGTATTATGTTACCGTATGAAAACTATCTGTAACAGTGAAAAAGGTGTTTCGAAAGGGGTTACACAGGCCCTTTAGTTTTGTGAGATGAGAATCCTTTATTCTTGAAATTTCCTTTCTCGCCAACGAGCAGACATCTTTAGCCAGCATGCCGTAAGCCATCAATAACTTAGTACGACATCTAAACAGGCACCAATTTTTATGTGCTAATGTCTAGTAAATCCCCAATAGACCTGATAGTCACAGTGGAGGGTCTGACAAGAGCCCACTCACATATTAACCTAACCTAAACTAATGTCTAGTAACTTTTTAATAAGTTGTTGTTCTCTGAAAGAGGATATACGTACTTTTCACATGTTAGATAATATAGTTATCAACTTCCAAATGGCATAAATAATTCTGTCTGTATTAATACCATATGGACCAATCATTTATGTATCTGACCTTAGCCTGCCCATAGCTAGAGATTCACTGTGTTTATTAATTTAGCTTGACTTTTAATTATGTGTATGAACATAGTAAATGTAAAGTATTTGTTTACGTTAAAGCATATGATGTTTTCTATGTAGTTGTAAGCATAAGTAGTACGCTCATACGCTCATCTCTTTCATTCTGTTAAACTCGATAGTGGGCCAGCATTTGTACCCACTCAATTAGCATAACCGCGCAACGCATATTGACTGGTTGATCCGACACTGTTCATCTCTCGCTTCAAATCATCTTGGACTGTACGCTTCTCGTGATGCTCATGCCATAAACTCTATCCATTTTATCATTATCTATCAAATTATTTTCTTGTCTATTTTGATTATTTTTCTGTGTAATTTTCAATGTTGTCATTCATTTATATTTATGTATGTTGCCTGTTTTTAGTTTACCTATCAACACTGTTTATTTATGTACTTATAGAGCAACTCTCAATATATTTTTATTGTTAATTAATTTGTGTTTTTTAAATTTTTTACTTTTGCCTAAAATCGCTATTAGTTATTTTCAACCGGTTTTTCTGTACTTTTTACGGGAGATCCAAAAACATAGTGGCGCCCATTAACTTTTCTTTTGTCAGGGTTTGTATTAGCTCTTGTTAATGACTGTTAGGATACAATAAGAACTTGGTGACGGGCTTGAATTAATCATACATAGTTATCTGTCAGTTAGCTGCCAGATTATTCCCACCTTTTGAGGAGATGTTCTGAGGTAAAGTAAACGTTACAACAACAACGTGTGGAGAGCTGCTAAATTGCATAAAAATGAACTGTCTTACTACAGCAATTCTTTTGCTGAAACTTGTAAACATTATAAGAAGTGTGATAAAAGGTTTTTGATTAAAATCGGGTGGTGGAAGCTCTTGTCAAACAAAAGAATGTTTAAAATTGTATTTTCTCTCAGATTTTCGCAAATTTCCAAAGAAAACGGGTTTCCGCAAATATCTCGCTTCCTATGCATCCCACGAAGTCAACGTGAAATATGCAGAGAATTGAATTATCTATAACACTTTTGCATATTTTCCCAAAATCTCGCCCTTTTCGGTATATTCAAGGTTAAAGTTTCAAAAAACCAGTTTTCCACGAGTAACTCGCTCTCTATGCATTGAACCGCGACGAAGTGTACATACAAGCAGTAGAGAACTTGAATATCTGCAAGATTGGTAAATTTATAGTTTATAAAAAAATTCTTTAATTGCATTCGTATCCACACCACCCACGAGGTAGAACGCATGGCGCATATTTTTTTTTACATGGTTTCCCCTGTGCATGTAGGCCTAACCCATGAAAATTGCGTCGATTAATACAAAATGTCCTCTATATATACATTAATACTACTCTGACTCGTACTCAACTTCATCGAGTTCTAACTCATTCTGTAAACTATCATCATCGCTAACATTATAATCATTACTATCATAAGAATCAGAATCCTCATCATCATTGCTAATTTCATTGTCATTAGTTGTTACATTGTCTGGACATTTGAAATCATCTATTTTAGCAGTGAAATCTTCCAGTTTAAATACTTTCTTTTTGCTATTTACGCACGATATCTCCCGACAATTGGTGCAAGCTTCGGAGCATTCAAGTACAATTTTTCTACAACCACACCTTGTGTTGCAACCTTTTCGGCTATTGCAGAAGATTTGGTTCAGTACATTATCTGGTGCTGGTGGGAGTACATCAACTGTCTCCATATCCGCAAGCGGTTTTGTACATATGAAACAATTTCCATGCATATTGATCGAAATGCAACTGTCAAAGTTGGAACGAGGTACACTGGACAGATGAATTACAAGGAGAATATTCTCAATAATAATATGGATGGACGTCCGGGTGCATAGGAAGCGAGATATTCGTGGAAACCCGTTTTCTTTGGAAATTTGACTTTGGATATCTCGCCAAGCACAAAGTTTTGGGAAAAAAATGCAATTTTGTGGGAGGTTTGGGAAAAAATAAAAAAGGGAACTTATAGATAATTTAATTCTCTACAACTTTCACTTTGATCTCATGGGCATCAAGTCATAAAAAAACTTTTTTCTTCAGATTATAGTTTTTAAATATTGTAATAAAAGATCTTTTTGTGTTTTGTAATTTAGTGTTGCTTTAATAGAATAAAATTCAAAAGAAATATAAAAATCACAAAATTCAACCTCAAAATTTAATGTTGTAAAATATGTGACGTTACAATGAGGTGCGGGTTCACTCGAATGTGACAACCTGTGACATAAGGGGAGGGGGCCAAATAACTACGAAATTTGTATGATGTAATTAATAGATGGCCCCTTAAGAAATTGTAAAATTTGTTCTCATACACACATAGCATGAATATCAATGAATAACCTCTTGTTTTCAGATGATATGGAATTGGCAAGTAATATTCAGTGGGGCTGTGCATTGAGAGTACAAGATTTACCTGCACCAGTGAAATTAAAATTGTGTGGTCTATTAGATCCACCAGAATCTCATGGTAGGGACTGGTGTTTACTCGCCCTAAGGTTAGGGCTGTGCCAAGAGAAGATAGCTGCGCTCGATTCTCAACATTCAAGTCACACTATGAGACTGTTAACTACCGCTGACTGCTCTATAGGTAAAATGTAGTAGTTATAGAGTAGTATTTACTGTAAAAATATGTTTATTATACTGGCACTAATAAGTATATAGCCCGTGATGAAAATTGAGGAAAGCTTGGAATTTAGAAAACTAACACTTCAAATAATTGCATTCCTTAAATGTAAGTGTAATCATAAAAAAAGAGTTTTAACATCAAATATAAGCATCCACAAAATGTAAATGTAAATTTGTGAATTCACTCGTTTCTTCGCACACGGCATCGTTTACTTGCATAAGGGTGTATAGAACTCCTAACTCTACAACGTAAATCACATTCTCTTTGCTGTAATCCCTTTCATTTATTATTCTAATTCATTTAAAAGGTCTCCGTCTAGTCCGGACATTAAGCAACAAAATGCCTCAACCACCTTGCACTTGATGATACCGCGTTGCTGTTTTTCACGCCAAGGTGGCACCACCTGCAGGAGCGTGTAGCGGGTGGTTGCGTACCAATCAGCGGCGATTTTCAAAATATCACGTATTTGACTTATTCTAGTGCCGTTCTTTCTGCTAGTTACTCTAGTTGGTTAAGAAAAGACATTCTTCACGATGAAAGAGGTCGGGAATGGCCGGACAATGCGGGTAGCCTACCTTAAAGTGGTAGGAAACACAAAAATCGTGAATTTTTTTCTTCCCCCATCGGCATTGCACGTGGACCAATCTTGTTCGTTCTTCTGACCTCAATGGGGTCTAGAAACGTCATATTGGAGTGTAGGCGATAGCAGACAACATAAGTTTAACCCAGTAGTCAATAGTACAAAGCATATGGTTTGGCACAAACTACAAATTCAGTTTTATGATGTATGCACACAGATGAAGTGACATTATAGCACAGGCCTACCCTTGCTATTTTTATGTAGTTGGAGGATAGTCGAATAAAAGTAACAGCCAGAAAGTATTACGTCAAGTAAATTATACTAGCTGCACGATCTGGCGTCCCCCCTCCCAGCGCCTGCGCATCGCCTTCATAGTTGCCAGACACAAGTCCGTTGACATAAAATGTTCTGCGTATCTGTAGTTGAAACTTGTTCTACTGTAGTTTTATTTTGTGGAGAGCTAGTTTTCTCTTTTAGTGAAGTCCACACGACCAGTTTTGGAAATTAGTGAACCGCAATGAATTTTTACAACTGACGCCAAAACGTGCAAAACATTTGAATTGGTATAAATATGTGAGTTGCCAAAGTGCGAAAAAGAGAGAGAACCTACGAGACCCATGTAGAAGTACCAAAGAAAATAACTTAAGTTGGCAATGAATCTGGAGATGTTTGAATCTGATATGAAATATGGTAATGTGCAAGGTGGTTGTCACTTACCAACAAGACTGGTCTAGTGTAGTATCTTGTGCAGCATTATGGCAGGACCGACTTGATGAATATTATCGGCATTTCTACAGACACATATTGACCTACAACCTTTTGCAGAGTAGGAAAATATCTTATGTATGAAAGCATCTCATACAGGAGATTGGAATATGTTTTTTTGTAGTTTTATTTATTTATCCAAACATGTCTACAGTGTTAGCAAATTATTTTTTATCAGCCATCTCCAATTTTTAGGATTGAACTTACAGCACAACTACTTTTCCTCTTAAAGATGTTACCGTGAATCAAATATTATGTTGGTTCAAGATAGTTTTGGAATTAAAATTGTTCTCTTAGCTATGTCATTCTTTCGTAATAATTATGTTGATCCACTGTTATATATACATGTATTCATTGGGCTTTCCCGTAAATAAATAAATAAATAAATTATGCTTCCATTTGCATTTGAAATTAGTCAAATGTCAAAAAAAATATCATTTTTTGTCCGCTCCTGTAGGCTTAGATTTACCATCTTGCATGTACAATTTACGATGCCGTCAGAATGCCAATTTTGATCTTTCAATATTGATATCAAAAAACTTTCACAGTCAAATGTTCAAAGAGATTAATTTCATGTTACACCTTTTTTGCAGCTATTCATTACAAGAATGACAATATTTCAACTAAATACTAAACAGCAACGCCAGTAGGGTAGCGATTTTTTAAAAATTACCTCTGATTGGTACGCAATCACCCACTACATGCCTCTGCATGGGGTGCCACCTTCGCAACACATCTTAAATCGAAGGTATGGGTGTGTACAATATTCGTGCAAAACGGCATCAGTGTCATCAAGTGCTTACCAACCAGACTGGTCTAGTAGTATCTTGTGCAGCATTATGGCAGGACCGACTTGATGAATATTATCGGCATTTCTACAGACACATGTTGACCTACAACCTTTTGCAGAGGAGCAAAATATCTTATGTATGAAAGCATCTCATGCAGGAGATTGGGATATGTTTTTTTGTGGTTTTATTTATTTATCCAAACATGTCTACAGTGTTAGAAAATTATTTTTTGTCGGCCATCTCCAATTTTTAGGATTGAACTTACAGCACAACTACTTTTCCTCTTAAAGATGTTACTGTGATATCAGATATTATCTTGGTTCAAGATGGTTTTGGAATTAAAACTGTTGTCTTAGCTATGTCATTCTTTCGTAATAATAATGTTGAATATGCTTCCATTTGCATTTAAAATTCGTCAAACGTCAAAAAAATGTCACTTTTTGTTCGCTCCTGCCGGCTTAAATTTACCATCTTGCATGTGCAATTTACGATGCCATCAGAATGTTAATTTTGATCTTTCGATATTGATATCATCATAAAACTTTCCCAGTCGAATGTTCAAAAAGATCCCTTTCATGTTACACCTTTTCGCAGCTATTTATTACAAGAATAATATTTCAACTAAATGCTAAACAGCAATGCCAGTAGGGTAGCTGCGAAAGAAAGATTTCAAGAGCATCAGCTCCATGTTTAGATGCTGTGTCTCATTGGCTGTTTTATTAGTTTCTTTACCTTCGCTGTTGTACCTCTAAACTATAATTAAAATGATTCAAAACTGTTTGTTTTATACAGTTTTTTTTATCTTTATCAGAATGTCTGGACTTTTAACAAGTCTCTGTACACGACATTCTATGATTTCGTATTTATGAAATGCCCCCAACAGGGCAGAACTACAGTAATCATACAATTTTTGACTGTTATATAAAAAAATGAATAAACCAATTGAGTTTAGATCTAATAACGTAAGTGACCATGACCAACTTTTAGAAGCATTGGCATCATAGTCAAGTTCATAATCGGTTAAGACACTCTGACATGGACATATTGCGTTATTAGTGTTTTTAAAATTGATTCTATTTTAAGAACAATTGGATTATTCCATATATTCTACCTATATCTACAAATTTTACAGTATTTAACCAATTTAGTTCTTGCATGGTTACTTTATGAACATAAGCTAGTGCAGTGTGGTAATGTTGTGTACTTTTCTCAAGTGTTGTTTATAAGTATACCATGCAACAATATTACGTATCGATGGAACAATTATTTCTGAACTTTACTAGCCCTGAGTTAGTTGTCTAAAAGCATTGTTTGTAATTTTAGTGTCTATATATTTTTAGAAATAGATAACATATTGCTCTATAGTATTAGTTAATTAGTCTCCTCAATATCCATTACATAATGGTGATAATATGCTTGTATTAAATAGAATTGTTTTCTGTGCTTTCTACAGGTGCTCTCATATCGAGTTTGCATGAATTAGATCGACTGGATGCTGCAGAAGTGGTTCTACGTTCTGCTCCTATTTTTAAAGTCTTAGAGCATGTCAGTAGTTAGGTTTAGGGTAGATACCTCAAAAAACTCTTAAATGTGCAACCAGTGATGGCTCTTTACTTAATTTCTTTACACCTATATTGCAGAAAGTACATATATATGCAAAATCATGCAGACTGTATGGAAAGAGGAATCATAAATATGGTACACAGGGAACAATTATTTTCGGCCTATTCTATTGAACGAAATGCCCTTATATAGTTCTAAATAAAATAAGATGTTTAAGTCCACAGCAAAAAATTTCATTACTGTCTATGTATAAATGTAACATTATTGGCAAGGCACTAAAATTAACAGTATTTAATATCGGTGCTGGTGTGAAAGTAATTAACAATAACAATTTAACAATGACAGGGACCAGTTCTTATTATTAATGTTGAAATAGCATCATAGATTGTAATACAATAATATATGGTGACAAATCAAGACCATTTAACCTAAAAAGAAGGTCTTATTTGACTGTTTTCTTGTTCAAGATACAGGTATTAAAATCAAAAATATTTATTTATTGTCTTTATTTCAGTGACTATATGATACATATCAACTTCAAATTTAGTAGGGGTATTTTTAAGGACAATGATTCTTCTTCTTACTCATCTTGCCAGACTTGTCTCGTTTGATATGCGCTGCTCTGCCACAGTTGTAACATTTAATACCCCCACTTAGCTTTCCTTGTCTTCCTGCAGTATCCAAAATTTAGCCAGTAGTTGAGTAATCATTTTCTTCATCTTGGTCAACATAGGGCATTGGTTCTCCTTCTCTGGCTCAGATTCTTCAAGCATCATAGCCCGCACTCTTGACTTTGGAGTATCCCTATAGATGACTTCTACTTCTAGTGCACGCACCAAAGCTTCACTACTAGTATTATATCGGGATAGCCTGAGGACTCACCTGATCTCCTCGTCCCTTATCCCATCTAGGAATGCCCCCATGTCAATTGCTCTTTAAATTCACTTGGCGCATTAGGATATGCTAAACGTGCCAGTCTTTCCACCGCAGCTTCAAATTCTTGCAGACTCTCTCCAGCTTTCTGAACACGCAATTTCAGCTGGGTCTGGTATACTTGAGCAAGGTGTTGATCGCCATATCGTAGGTCTAAGGCAGCTTCTAAAACTCTGAAGTTCCGTTGTTGGTCTACCGGAATTGTCTGGAGCAACTCCAATGCTTGGCGTCTTAAAGCCACGATTAATGCCTTAGCCTTCTCTTCGTGATTCCAGTTGTTTGCACTCGCTGCTGCCTCAAACTCAAGTCATCCAGGAACTTTGACCATCAAAGGAGGGAAGTTTTAATCGCTGGCCTGATAATACCACTTACTGGTTTCCTCTTTCCCTCAACTGTTGTTTAAGTTAGTCTATTTCTCCCTTTACATGGTGCATTTTCTCTTTGACTTCATTTACTTCTCCTTTGACTTCGTTTACTTCTTCCTTGACCTTGTCCATTTTTACTTCGATCTTATTTTTGAGCTCTTCAGTGGCTGAAATAAAGGCATTCTGTTACATCTCTATTGCTTTCCTTAATTCATCATTGTCCTTTTGACGTCGTTTCTCCTCTTCTTATTTTTCCTCTTGACGTCTTCGTTCTTGATCCTCAAAAATTTTTCCTAATTCTTCCAAAATTTAACAATCACGTCAATATCGTTAATGTAACTGTCCAAAAATCTCGAAACAGCACGAAAAAAAGTCTTATCTAGAGTTTTTGTCACTTTAACCACTAATGTCTAAATAGAAAAGTTCTAGAAAGTTCACGAAAATGCACTTAATTAACTACACGAAAAAGTCTTGTTCGGAGTCTTTTACCTCTTCTTAGTTCAAAGGATTTAATTACTATCACTATAATGTCCTAATAAAATGTTCCAAAAATGTCTCAAAAAAGCACTTAACAATATTTTTCTGTTCGAAAATAATCCTCGAACAACGTCCAGTAAATTAGTCCTTCCTGTGTTAGCACTAACTCCGAGAATACTGTCCCAGTCTTCTCAACACTTCCGAAAAAATCCTCTTGTTAAAATTCCGCGTCTGACACCAGTTGTTACGTGTTTCCGCCCCTTTTAGGAAACACCCGGTATGAATCCGTGGGTTCTAAATAATTTTAACAAGGGGTAAATCATTAACACTTTATTTAATAATTTACTGATATACAATTTACTTATATACTTAATTAACCAAAATAACCTTTGTTTACTTCTTATTTAACGTCACTTTTCAACTTCTTCACTTTTATAAAACTTTCTTTTTAATAAACTTCTCCTTCCCGCCGTGGAATCTCGCCTTATATACCCTGAAATTGACCCTAGAGTTATCTAGAACATAATCGAGAATCTTCTACCACACTCTAGAAAACTCTACCTCTTTCTACAAGTTTCCAGTCACTATTAGGCATAGACGTATCAATCTCCAGTTTCAAGGGGGTGTAATACATAACATCTTTTATGTGGATTTTCTTTGGCCCAAATATGATTGTTAAAAAAAAATTTAAGACTCCTACTTCTTGGGTTATATCATCTTGGTTTGTCGTCAAAAACCTACAGCTAAGCAATAATCCAGCTTTTCCTAAATACTCTTATATTCTAAAGTTATGGTTTCTATCATGAACAACTGTTACATCATGTAATAATCTCTATTATTCCATTGTGGTATTATTTGGCTAGATAGTTGTTGGTCCTTCGAGCCGAATTAATGATCAATGGTAGCTAACACTTCTTGAATTGAAAAAATAATTGTGGACTGGAACACATTTTTATTCTTACTATTTCTTAAATACAAGACCACTTTCTTTTGTTTTCAACATGAACCATTAAATTTTAAACCATTTAAATCATAATACAATAGAAATAACCCAGCATTATATTATTTACATTACAAGTAAATATAGTCTTCATGAGTTTGGAAGCAATGATCAGATGTTAACTGATCAAAATGTCTTTTCACTTCACATTTCATGTGGGAATTTGTAGCTGCGAACTTTTAAATTTATTAATATCTAGTTTGCAAAATACTGCTACTAGATAGCGTCTCTTAAGCCATCACTATCAGGTTTTCTGGCACATTTATCAAATATGAATGTATGTATCTATTGTATACCGAACCTTTTTATAACCTATAAAGAAACCTCTTTCCAATTTAACGGTTCATGAGCTATCACTGACAGATACATTTTTTAATTTTTCCTATACATTTTAGAATTCTGAATAGCAGCACACAAGTTAATTTAATCATTATGTAGGGTAGAGCAATCAAATAGGTAGTTATAGTTAATAAGGACGTAAGGAAGTCTGCGAATTAGACTTTCTAGCAAAAGGGCCTATTGTCCATTTTTTCAACTATATATTTTTCTCTAATCAATTTTACAACAAAAATCAAACAAGAACTTGTGTGCAACTAGATTTGATAGATATTTAAATGCTTTGCACCCGTCCCATTTTGCTATGTCTTATATTAAAATTAGTTTATAGAAATTAGTCTAATATACCAAAGATTAGTTCAAATATCATACAAAGATCACAACGAATGATTTTCTATTTTGTATTTTTACAGGTTATTTTTCAGTATTAATTTTATTGTGATATTAATTGTACTGTTTATAAATGTATTTTTTTAATTTATTGTTATACACATGTGCAACAAACTATTGATTATTAAATATATATTATATTTGAGAATTACAATGTGTTTCAATAAATTTGTTCCTCCCAATAAAATTTTCAATTAAAATTGTCGCAAGAACATGCAGGTTTAAGTTTTTGTGGAAAGAGTACAATTATTATATACAAATTTTTACTTGGTTGATTGAATAGGTGTGGAGTTAAATATTGTTAAATTGATATCTAGTCGGGGCAAACTAAATTTGAGCACGGAAAAATAGAAACCAGAACTAGCCCAACGGGAAATGGTTGGGGGGGTTACTAACATGAAAAAAAAAATAAATGCAGTTACTGACCTAGGGGACTAACTTAAGGGGGGGGGGGGGGGGTAAAGTGAAAAAAATTCAAAGTCAATAGTTTGGATGCGTATTACGAGAAAATTTGACGTCGGAGATAAAAATGTTCAACAGCAAAGTTGTAGGTAATAAAAAGATCTTTCATTTTTGTTAAGGGTACTTTTCATCATAACCTCAAAATTATCGAGAAATTTAAAAATTTTCCAAAAAATAATAAAATTTTCGTTTTTATATTATAACTTTTATAAAAATTAATGAATTGTTATGAAACTTGGTGAAAAGATACCTTTATATATTATAAATAACCAAAAAAAATTTCAAAAGAAAATAATGGAAAATTTTTGATTTTAAATTTTTTCAAAAAAAAAGGTCCTTTTTTCAGACGAAAATTGTATGGTGGAAAATCATCGTAAATAGATTTTTCAAAGCTCATTTTGTTTGTTTTTTCGTCTACTTTTTGATAAATCAGAGACACAATATAGCTTCTATTTAAGAATATGCTAAAAAATGCAAAAAAAGAAAAAAGTCAATTTTGAAAAAAAAAAAAATTTCAGTAATTGTTGATAATTTTGTTTAAATTTCAAAAAAATGTTAAAGTTAATTTCTTCTGGAGGGTGAATAAAGTAATGATCGTTCTCATGCAATCATACAAAAAGTTCTTTTTTTTAAGTTTTGATCATATTTTAACAAAATAAATACATATTTTCCTCATGAACTTCCTATGAGTTTCCTCAAAATCTTGAACATTTTTTCCAAATTAAAGTTACAACTATAATACTTTTATTCAACCACACATTTTGTCTACTAAGTACACAAAAATAAGAAGAAAAGAAATAATAAGAAAGTTTAAAAAAGTAAAAAATGTAAAAAAATACATTTGTTGCATTTTTTTTTTAATTTTGAGGTTATGGTAAAAATGACCTCTACAAAACTTGAAGAATTTTTCAAAATCTACAACTTTTATTGATTACTAATTTTTTGTTTAACGTCAATTTTAGCCGAAAATTGCATGAGAACGATCATTACTTTATTCACCCTCCAGAAGCAACCTTTTACCACCCCTAAATATTGGAGTAATTTTTAACAACAAAATACAGTTTCTTAAATATTTTTTCACGTAGAATCGATTGGTGAAATTAATTTTAACATTTTTTTTGAAATTTAAACAAAATTATCAACAATTACTGAAATTTTTTTTTTTCAAAATTGACTTTTTTCGTTTTTTGCATTTTTTAGCATATTCTTAAATAGAAGCTATATTGTGTCTCTGCATGATTTATCAAAAAGTAGACGAAAAAACAAACAAAATGAGCTTTGAAAAATCTATTTACGATGATTTTCCACCATACAATTTTCGTCTGAAAAAAGGACTTTTTTTTTGAAAAAATTCAAAATCAAAAATTTTCCATTATTTTCTTTTGAAATTTTTTTTGGTTATTTATAATATATAAAGGTATCTTTTAACCAAGTTTCATAACAATTCATTAATTTTTATAAAAGTTATAATATAAAAACGAAAATTTTATTTTTTGGAAAATTTTTAAATTTCTCGATAATTTTGAGGTTATGATGAAAAGTACCCTTAACAAAAATGAAAGATCTTTTTATTACCTACAACTTTGCTGTTGAACATTTTTATCTCCGACATCAAATTTTCTCGTAATACGCATCCAAACTATTGACTTTGAATTTTTTCACTTTACCACCCCCCCCCCCCCTTAAGTTAGTCCCCAAGGTCAGTAACTGCATTAATTATTTTTTTCATGTTAGTAACCCCCCCAACCATTTCCCGTTGGGCTAGTTCTGGTTTCTATTTTTCCGTATTCTGATTAAAATTATGTTAGTTTGCCCCGACTAATCAATCAAATACGTTAAAATTTTGTTTGAAAAAAAAAAATCTGAAGAGGTTGTTCATATGTTTGGTATAATTAGTACATTCTTTTGTTTATCTTTTCCTATACTGATTAGTGAAATATGTTTTTTTATTCACTTAACCACAGCACATTTCTGCTGCTAAGGCCAGTCACCGATGCCAAGAGACAAGCTACCTCCAAACTGGAAACTTTGTCTCCAAGTATATCCACTACACAAACCTCGCGTAAAATAGCATAGCTTCTACACATGAGATGATATACAAGCAAATAGAAGGTAATGCGAGGGTCAAATGTCCATGTACTAACTACAATTGGCATCTTTTAAATTTTCGTATCGAGACACGAGTATAGTCAAGACGCATCTATGCCCGCTCCAGTTATGCCCCAATGTCTAGTTGTGTTGAACATGCAATCAATAAGGAATACACAGAATATTAATATCAAAAAATAGTTTACTTATAATATATTCTTACATCCTTAACAAAAATATCATATCCTTAACAAATATATATAACATTTATAATTTTTTCTATTTTGGCACTTATCTTCAATACAGCTTTTGGTATATGACATACCTATTGTTAGCAAAGTTTACTTCTCTTTTAATTAATTTACTACAAAGTCTTCATATTTTTCTCTATTCTTACTGAGGAATTTTTGTAGAAATTCACAGGTCACTTTCATTTTCTTTTTGTCTTGCACTAAATGATCAAAAATTCTCTGAAAAATAAAAAACATTTTGTAAAGTGAGTTATGAGTAATGCCCTTATAAATATAGTTATACCAAATGTAGTTAGTCAACTAATGATATTGATTTAACCTCCATCAGTCTATGTCCCAAATCAGTTGACTATAGTATAATTTTTCTAAGATGACTATTGGCAATAAAACACCAGACGAAGAGAAATGCATATCTCACATTTTCTCACACCTATTCGAGCAGAGAAAGATTGCAGCCCCACCCCTAAGTTTATAGATACACGTGGTTTCATTTCTTGTCTTGCTCTTGCTCAAGAATTAAATAAGGATAACTTCTGAAAGTGTAAATACAAAACACTTTAAATCCCGACCTGTGCTTGCACCAATTTTATATTTACACTTTCAGAAGTTACCCTTATTTAATTCTTGAGCAAGAGTAAGACAAGAAATGAAGCCACGTGTATCTACAAACTTAGGGGCAGGGCTGCAATCGTTCTCTGCTCGTATAGGCGCGAGAAAAGGTGAGATATGCATTTCTCTTCGTCTGGCGTTTTACTGCCGATAGTGTCATCTTAGAAAAATTATACTTTAATTATATCTGGTATAAACAAGGATGATACTAACCAAGTGTGCATTTTAATCAATCATATCCTTGCGTTATACATTTCAGGTGCGCATGCACACTAACGTCCTATGCAAAACCCATATAAAACATTCCCACAGGTATACACGAGGGCCTGAAATATAAAACACAGTGTGTTCACAAGTGGCCACGGTGTCTCAATATGATCGACATGAAATGACCACCGGTGGGGGGATGTGGTAGTGCATGGCACCAACAGAAATGATTACTAGTAGGCATGCAGTGCTATATGTATTAATGTAGGTATTACTATATACCTACATTGAATCAAACACACCACATATGCAATGAATTGAAAATTCTGGAAAGTGCAGTAACTCGATAGGAAAATGTTTCCTTTTTTAAGTTCTAATTTTGTAGCTCATTTACTCCCTATGTTTATGACATATATTTTGCCAAAGAAAAATATTTAACTTTGTTCTTATATAGGGACACCCGGGGTAAGGGGACACAAATTATAGCCACTATTGTTGGAAATTAAAAGGAACAAACAAAAATAATATATTTAGTTTCCTCATTATTTCTATTTTTCAAGTTGCACAGGCACCTGTCGCACTTACCCCCCGAAAAGAGTAAGTGTGACAGTTGCTGATTTTATTGTAAATTCAGTAAACAATGCAAATAGTTAAATATGAAGAAATAAAATAAATTGATTTGCTATCGCTCGATATAATCAAAAGTCCAACAACATAGTTCGAACTAGGTATATTTATTAATATGTTACATTCGAGTACATCATAAATGGAATTTGAAAAACATATCTCAATCTATTCATACTTATGTTGGAACTTGGCAAAGCATTTACAATTTGCTCAAATGTTATAGTTCGGTAGATAAACTTTTTTAGTACCATCCAGGCCAAATAGAGCCATAACAGAGATGTCATCTGAGGCCACATCTTTGTAAATATTTTGAATGATGCAAATATAAAAGAAGATAGTTGTATTCCTGTTACTACCTTTAAACTACACTAAAACATAAGCACCTCTAGATAAATTGTCCACAGTAGAAGTTACTTTAGGGATGTTGTCTTCCTCAACCTCTATTTCCCATGAAGAACTTTCGCCAGAAGTGATTTCCACTGACTCTTCACTCTAGCTGTGTTCTACAGTGACTTTCTTTTTACTGTCTCTTCTTTTCTTGTTCTTGACTGAATCTTTTTTATTTTCCATCGACTCATTGTATTTGTTATTCATTTTTTTCTGTCACATTTTTTTCTAATTTAAATTTTTCTTTCTCCTTTAAATTTTGTAGATAGTCAGTTTCTGTTATTACTTCTGAAATATCTATTATCATTTTAGTCTTCTTTTCTATACTGGTTTGTTTCTAGAGAGTAAAATTTTCTTGAAAGTCTTGCTAGAGATCTCAATTTCCTTTTCGTGGATGTTCGCTTTTACCGGAGATAAAAATGAGATAAACAAGTTGACACACCAAATAAAACAAAAACCCTTTAACACATTACATTATAGAAATTATATGCACGTTAAAATGACACAAATAATATAGCCACACTTACCCACAAGAGTGCTGCCACACTCAACCAAATTCTTATTCGTGGGTGAATGTGGCACTAATTTTAATATATAGTGTTTAAATTGAATGTGAACTGTATACGGATATTTGTTTAACACTGTTTTACTGATGTTTATAGGTATAAAGTTAGCTAATAATTAATAAAAAAAAAAAATTACCTCGTAGTTTGACAAATACATTGTTGCTTATCGCAATCTCAATTTTATGTTGAATGTATCTTTGTCTTTATATTTGAATAAATATTTTTGTGTTCTCCATAATTCCAATACATTTCTTAACTTGCATAAAAACAGTTTAATTTTCCACATATCTAGGCTAGTGCCAATACCTTTTTGAAAAAAAAAAAAAAAAATTGCTACAGGGACCAGTCGGAAAATTTAGTTAAGGTTACAATGAAGAGTGCTGTTTAGGGGTTTTTTGCGATTTTCGACGAAACATGACCTCCCACCGGAAAATATCCTTCACAAAAGTTGTAGATAATGAGAATATATAAAATTTCATATAAGACATTTTTCAATATAACCTCAAATTTTCCGAGAAAATGGCGGAAAGCCGGTTTTTCGGTTTTTTAATTTTTTTTCTCTCTTAAAAATAACTTAATTTACATGCAATTTTGTGAAATTATACCTTCTTTAGCATTTAATAAGCATGATTTTTTTGGAATCTGGGAAACAAGTAGTTTCCGAGATGTTTATATTTTTCGAGAAAATAAGCAAAATCTTCCATGGAAAACTTTATTTGTATTTTTTTTTATTTAAATGTTCTATCCAGGCTCATTTTAACCGCTGAAATTTCTACTTTAAAATGATCTAATGTTGATGGTTTATTTTTCATGAAACTCTTAAAATTGAGAAAAAAAAATTACTTTTCGGATCACGAATTTTTTAATATTATACAGTGTGTCCCACTTTTCACGGTAACACCTACGTAGCTCAGTTATTAATAAACTGATTTATTTTAAACCTGGTTAAGTTATACACCTCTTGAAGGTAACTAAAAGCGCATATACCTATTTAATTTATTCCATAGATGTGCGGACTAAGGGGGTGAAAATGGAGTAAATTTTCAGGTAGTGTATTAGGATTTTTTTTTTTAAGGTTACCACCATCTCATAGGGTATCGTTTAAAACCCCTTTGTGCCAAATTCTGTTAAAATATCTCTAGTAGTTTTAGAGGTATAAACGGGTACATATGACGTTTTGTCAAGAATTAATGGCCTTTAACTTGGAACGAGGTGAATTTACAAACAAAGTTTTTTTTTATGGCTTTGGGTCATAGACCATACAGCCAGTCACACAAGAGCAATTTATAATACAGAATACTAAAATAAAACCTAACACAAAATGAGTAGAAAGAAATGAACAAAATGAGGAATTACAGGGACACACGCTTCTCGCCCTGGGGTCTGTCAGGGCATTAAATTATAATCAACATCACAAGAAGGACACAAACAAAGTTATTTCACATTATTTGCTACAAATTTGAAGTAATAATCAAAAATATCTTCGTACTCGCCAAAAATGCTAAGAAAATTCTGCCCATTTATACGGACTCTACAGTTTAACTTGTTTTAAATCTAGGATTGGTTTTATACCAATGAACTTATACTAAATGAAGCTAAATCAAGTTCATTATTAAAAGTACCAGAGTTGCTAACTGATAAGGTGCCAATTTCAAACATCAATTCTACTAAATTGTTAGGTATAAATTTAGACAACAGTATTAAAAGGTTCCTGCATATT
Organism: Stenurella melanura; assembly: GCA_963583905.1. NCBI lineage: Eukaryota > Metazoa > Arthropoda > Insecta > Coleoptera > Cerambycidae > Stenurella > Stenurella melanura. The sequence continues at coordinate 41,748,961 of OY757316.1, forward strand.
GATGAAATCATGAAAAAACTTAACAAAACATGCTTTGCACTCAGAGTTCTATCACGTTTATTTGACACGCCGACTCTTAAAACGGTGTACTTGCAAACTTTTATTCCGTCACTAAGTATGCAATTGAGGTATGGTTCTTCGGATCTCCACAAAGTATCTAAAACTCAAAAAAGGGCAGTTAGAGTAATAATGTACAAATTGAAATTTTATGAATCTTGCAGAGGACAACAAAATGCTCACAATACCAGGACTATATGTATACTACTGCTTACTATATTTAAAAAAATCATCAGGCTGATTTCAAAAATTTGAACCTAAATCATATCTATGATACTCGGCACAAAAGCAATTATGCATTTCCGATGCAGCAATTAACTCTAACTGAGAAAGGACCATTCTATTCCGCAATCAAATTCTTTAATGTACTGCCTGATTTTCTCAAAAACAAAATTTTTCAAAAGGATTTCAGAGGGCAAGTTTTCCAAAATGTCCGTGATATAGAACCATATTCAAAAATTTCTTGATTTTTAATAATTGTAATTATTTTTAAGTTTTATCTTTATTACTCTTAGTGCAGAATTTTACTTTTTATCTCTGCAATATGTAAGCGTCATGTGTCTAGTTTATATTGCTTACTCCTTTGACCTGTTTTATACATATTTTTTTCTGTAATAATATGTCAAATGAAACTAAATTCCTGAAAGTATACTTTTTTTGCATTGAATAAGCATGATTTTTTTGGAATCTGGGAAACAAGTAGTTTCCGAGATATTTACATTTGTCGAGATAAAAAACTAAATCTTCCACGGAAAACTTTATTGGTGTTTTTCTCGACTTAAATATTCTATCAGAGCTGATTTTAACAGTTGAAATGTCTACTTTAAAATGGTCTAAATATGTTGATGGTTTATTTTCCATGAAACCGCTTAAAATTGAGAAAAATTTAAAAAAATGACTTCATATTACGAATTTTTCAATATTAGGTATATATTATTTTCAGTTTTCTTTTATTATTTATGTGAATAATGGATTAAATTTCAATGGCAGAATTTGCTTCAATGTAATATTACTAAAGTGGAATCGATTTAATTCAAGACAGTTGCGGAAATCATAATGAAACTTGTATATAACATAAAAATATGAAAGTTTTATACTTTTTTATTAGCTACAACTTCTCCGCTAGGAGACGTTTCGCCGAAAATCGCAAAAACCACTTTCAACCCCTAAATAGCACCCCCATTCCACAATTTCACATTATCTCGTGTTTAATTTGATTTTTCTTTTCATTATAACTTTAACTAAATCTTCCGACTGGTCCTTGCCTGTAGCTAATTTTTTTTTTTTAGAATTCAAAATCTGCTTTGGCACCAGCCTAATATTACAGTTGATTTACAAAAAACTGTAATATTTAATAGACTAGGGGATAGTGCCACACTTACCCCGGATGTCCCTACTTTGCGACTTTTAATACCACTTTTTAGACTACTTTATTTTGAGTATAATTTTATTATTACTTAACACCCCTCCAATGTTTTAGTAGCTTAAATTTTAGGATTCAACGTCCATTATTCTCTAGGTGGACCAGTTGGCTGCTAAGTGGCCAGGCCGGTTTGATGTAGCGCATCTGCCCCTATACTTATAATAATATTGTGTCTTTAAAAATTACTTCTACTCATTATTTTAGGAATATAAAATGTATATGTAGAATATACCTGTGCTAGAATCGGTCCCAAACCTTGTCCATGATATGCTTTGGGAATATTAGTGTGCAGTAAGTCATACGTACTGTTGTCAATTTTTTCATAATTTACTGTAGCAAAATCGTTATTTATTCTTATTTTAAATTCGTTTGTTGCGACACTTTGCTCTACTGGGTTTGTGTTTAGGTTAGTTCTATGAGAGAAAAATCTTGTAAAAGCTCTCATATTACCTATAGGTATTAATCAGAATTAGAAACACTCACTCACAAATTATATAATCGAATTATAGATGTAAAATGTGCGCACTTAGTAAAATTTGTGTAATAAAAAATTGGACTATGAACTTTTTATTTTGGCCAGATTTGTGTTTTTAAACATTTTTAGGAAGAGGTTAACCAACCGTGACTCGTGAGACGTGAGTGTGAGTAAACATAAGCTGCTTTCGTTCGGCAGTGATTCGTAATCATGTTCCATGTGTTATTGTGTTGTCTCTGTCCCTACCATGCAATTTTGCATCATATGATTATTGTTCATTGAAATCCTGTTTATTATGTTCACTGCAAACGAAAGCAGCTATAAGGTTTGTTCATTTGTGTTGATTTAAAGCAGTTAAATAAAGATAGTGTTATTACAAATAATGTGAGCGTGAGAGAGATAACGTATTTCAAGGTTGCTATAAATCAACACAAATGAACAAACTGATAGTAAACCCCTAACCCCCAACTTCCACTCATGGAATGGAGAACTGACGCTGTAAAGTGTGAACTTGACAGTTTGGAAATGTTGGTGGCGCCACGATACTGGAGAGAGACCTCAAAGTAAATAGTGATTGCGTCGGGGGGTCATTTATTTACAATGTTCAAGAGCAGTTGTTAATTTTTTCAAAAAAATTTAAATATATTTTACATGTACATTGAGTTTGAACGTATATAAGTAGTTATAGTATAGCTATATAAGATTTTATTGAAACTGATTATAGGCAAGAACTATCAATTCAATGAAATTATTTGATGACAAAAGATAAAATTAACGATGGGGAGTGAGGTCAAAAGTAAATGTCCTCATAATAGAAATTGATTGGAGAATAGTTGTATTTAACAATTCAAGTTCTTTCCTTGAGGCAAAGTAATTAATCAAACTGTGGAGTGGGGAGTTTATAAAAGAACGTTCGTGTAACGAATACCTACCTCACAAATATTACAAGGTGTTGTAAGTGGGGAGGGGGTTAAAAATAACCCATATTGCGAACGTATTTATTGAATATCCGTCTAAAAGTATGCTTCGTGCACCATTTGGGATAACATACACTTTAATACGTAGATAAACTGCACTGCTTTAATACTTACAATCAATAAATTATAGTACGTTTATTACTCCGTTAAATATTTCAACTTGCCACATTTCATTAGGTCGGTATTTATATGACAGTCTATTTTCCTATTTACAGCAAATCCAGTCGAATTTAGTTATAAAATAACAAAATTCTACAATCTTTCAAGCGGTTTTGACTTTGACTTTGACCGACTTTGACCAAAATTTAAATAAACCACAGTAGCCACCCCATCAATCACGTGAGGTCTGTTCAGTATAGTGGCGCCACCACTTACACGAAAAGAGGGTTAGTTAGTCCTGCTCTTACATATGTATGTATGTTCATGAAGCAGATAGCACGTGCACGTGTGCCTGTCAACGAATTGAGGTTGTGTTGTGATTTGTAAACATCAAAAATGTTGGAAAATCCAACACTAAGAAATATAACTGATACAAATTTTGGAAAACCTCCAGAAGTGCAAAGTGAGGTAAACGTAGAAATGCATATCTTAAAAAGGTAGCTAGAGGTTATGTTAATAAACTTGATTTTATTTTTCCTTAGGTCCTACAGAAGTTAGGAGAACACCATGTAACAAGCTTTAATTACATGATTAATAAGGGATTATCGGAAGCTATAGGAAACCTTAATCCTGTCGAATTTACAGTCAATGAAAAGCGTGTAAAATTGACAATAACTGACCATTCCCTTCATAGCCCGGAAGTGCCGTTTGGAACAATTGGTGTGAAAAATAATGTTATTTATCCTACAGAATGTAGGCAAAGAGCAGCCTCTTACAAGGCCAAATTTTATATTTCTGTCGATTGGTATATTGATGGACAGCAACAGCAGTCGTTTCAGAAGGATGTGGGTGACATACCAATAATGATTAAGGTAATATTTGTCTATTTAATGAAAGTACAACTTAATCTAAAACCTTTGACATGAGTAAATATTCGTAATATTATTATTTGTACTATTCTACTTTTGATTTACTAACATTATTTAAAGAACTCGGCTCAGACATTTGGTTTCCGACCACGGAGTCCCGGGTTCGAATCCTGGCCAATATATGGATGTTTAGTAGAGATTTTAATGTGTTACCGAGAAAGTAGCAGTGAGCTTGACCACTGTTGGGGGCACAACATATCTAGTCGCTATTATCAATCCTGAGTTCGAGTTTCAGCTGCAGTAGATGGCAATATCTCACGGAATGGTATTGATGGATATGTACGTGTCCTGGTTAAATGGTGGAATAACATTAGCTAAACTCCACCAGGACGTTAATATAAATAGGACGATAAAATTAAAAAAAATGAAAATATAACTAATTCCTTTATGTGGTAGTACTTAATCTATTAGTGTTGGATGAGCAAAACTTACCTTGAATATGTATGCATTTCCATTGCTAATATGAGTTTTTCAATAATAATAAGGTGTATTGAATAGGAAATCCTAATTATACAAATTCACTTTCTAATGTAATTACAAAGAATAATAATAATTTTTATACCTAAACAAATAATACATGCATTTACACATTCAGACTGATATATACACAAATATACAAAAACTAAATAAATGAAAAGGAGAAATATATAAATAAGTGGAGTTAATCAATCGACTTTATATGGTTTACAATTTTACATTTGAATTCTGGTAGAGAGATAGATTCCTTTACCTCATTTGGTAACTTGTTGTATTGATCGAGGCCTTTGTATAACAAAATTTTCATAGTTTGACTTAAATTTTGCCTTGGTATATAAAATTTGTTGTTATTTCTTGTATCGTGTTGATGTATTTGGTTAGTAAAAAATATAAATTTATTTAAATACTCGGGTATTTGTCTTTTACAGACAACCACTGAAGAGAAGAAAGCATATATTGGATTGAGGTATATCGGTTGCATTTCAAAATCACTCATTCATCTATTCTGTGGTTTTTGAAGGGAAGTTACTTTATTTAAAATTGTAAACAGGCGTTGCTGGAAGGTATTTTTAATTGACTATTACCAAATTAATGAAAGTCGTGGTCGGATGTTGCTGATTGGGAATATATGTTCAACACAACAAGTTCTGTTAAACTTAAAATTTTGTTTTAAGTTTGGAACATGAGCATGGATATAAAACATAACAATAAGATATACCTACTCGAGGTATTGAAATAGAGTCATATCCGCCATACCGGATAACCACCAGAGTTGTCCAAACTACATTCTGTATGAACTGTATTTTGTTAAATTTTGTAATTTATACCAAACATTTTAAATGTAGGTAAGAATGATTGTATTGTAACTGAAGCTTATAATGTTGTTTTTCCAGAAAAACAACGAACGCAACTTTCTACACATTGATTGGTTCACAACAGAATTGAGACGAACGAGAAAGCAACTTCATTTCCTAAGTACTTATGTGCAAAATACACAATACACCTAAAAATAGGAAAACAAAAAACACTTTCAGATTAAGATACAAATATGCTTTAAAACTGATTTATAATTAATAGCTGCAAATGATAATATCATATAGTTATGTGCCAAGAGCTATCTTTTTTTTTTTTTTTTTTTTCTTCTGGGGAGGGGAAATCTTCAAAAAGACACCCCCGGCTGTCTGCGAGGGGTAGTGCCGGATATCTACCGGCTAAAACCCCTCCCCTCTTCAGTGTTTCCACAATGACCTGGAACCGCTTCCGCTTTCCATCAGGCCACGGGTCATTCTTTATTTTTAGATGTTTCATCTTATTCGTGCGTCCTCCTTCCTCTTGTTTGATTAGGGGTTCGGACCTATTGCTCGGTTATCTTCTTCTTTGGCTTTCATGATACGTGTGATCATGTCTTCGACCGTTCTCCAGTTGAGCTCCGATTGTAGCATCCTTTCGACCAGGTTTCCTGCGTTTAGAGGCTGTTCTAATTCTGCTGCACCCCTTTCCCTCTCATTTTTCCATTGATTACATACGAATACTGTGTGTTCGGGTGTATCGCTCTCCCCGCAGTAGATACACTCGTCGCTGCCAGCTTTGTCGATTCTATGGAGGTATTCCATGAAACACCCGTGCCCGGACAAAACCTGCGAGAGGTAGTAACTAACCTCCCCGTGTTTCCTCTCTGCCCATTTCCTGACATCCGGTATAAGTTGCCTCGTCCATTTACCTTTTTGGGACTCCTCCCATTGCGTTTGCCACACTCTCCAGAGGTTTTCTCTAGCGTCTGCCTTCTCTCTACCTTCATATACATCATGTCGCTCCCTTGCTAGTAGAGACAGTGGGGGAATGCCGGCTATCACGAGAACCGCATCGAATGAGACGGTCCTGTAGGCACTACATATTCGGATTGCGGCATAGCGTTGCACTCTAGCCATCTTAATCCGGGTTCTTTCCACTCCCATCGCATGTATCCAAACTGGAGCCGGATACAGAAGGATGGAGTGTATTACACTACACAATACCCTCCTTTTACTGGCTTTTGGTCCCGTTGTATTGCACATTATTCTGCCGAGCGCTGTCGCTGTCTTCCCTGCTTTCTCGGCCGTTTTCGTTACATGGAGACCGAAGGTGAGCTTTGGATCTAGCCAGATACCGAGGTATTTCAGTCCATTTCCAGGACGTACTTCCACTCTTCCAACCTTGATGGTGATTGCCAGGGGGGTTCTCTTCCTTGTGACTAGGGCGGCCTCAGTTTTTTCTGGGGCTAGTTCTAGTTTAGTTCCCTGTAACCACCTCTCTATTCTACTAATGGTCCGATTCGCTTTGCCAAGAGCTATCTGGGATTTAATAGAATCTAACAAATAAATTTAGTCTTCAACCTCAACTTTAAATAGTAACACAAATGTAGTAATACAAAAGCCATACTGCCTTTTTGTTAGAAGCCCATACTTATCAAGAAAACACGTTAATCTATTTGAAAAGGCGTTTCAAATTAGATTAACGTGTTTTCTTGATATGCCTTGAATGCCACGAAATGTGTGGAAGAAATATCTAATTGGTGTAATAGGAATGGACTGGTACTAAACCAACAAAAAACTGATCTCCTATTCTTCACACCACTTGGTGTAAAAACAGACTTAAGCATACTAGTCAAATCCACTGGCAATTCTATTTGCCAAAATGATTGTGTAAAGTTTTTAGGCATCCACATGGAAAAAAATCTTTCTTGGCAAAAACATACGGAATGTATAATAAAAAATTTAGCTAGTAAAAATTTCGCAATTTTACAAATTAGAGATTCAGTTAACATAAACACACTGAAAACATATTATTATGGTTGTATAAATTCGGTACTTTCTTATGGACTACTCTGCTGGGGTAATTGTTCAGGAATGCAAAAAGTCTTTACAATGCAGAAGAGAATTATTCGATGTATGTTTAAGCTTGATTACACCACATCATGTAGACCTTATTTTAGGCAGCATGGTATACTCACCATTTTCAGTATGTATATTTTACAGTCGGTGTACTTTGTCAGGAAAAATATAAATAAATTGCCAAAATGTAATGAAGTCAACAAGTATACCACTCGAAGTGCAAATAATCTTTATGTCCCAGCACATAGATTAACACAAGTAAATAAAGGACCCTTTATCACATCAGTTAAATTATACAATTGCTTGCCTCAGAAATTTAAAGATATAAATAGCTTAGATTCTTTTAAATGCTCTGTTAGACAATTCCTTATAAACCAATGTTTTTACTCACAAAATGAATTTTACAACTTCTGTGATAATGTTTAGAATTGAACAGTGGATTGTTATGTATATATTTTAGTTATGTGTATATTTTAATTGTTATGTGTATATTTTAATTGTTATGTGTATATTTTAATTGTTATAAGAGTTTATTTGACATATATTATATATCTGACTTGACTATGTAAATATTCTTACATTTATGTATAATGTATAACCACTAGGTATTATTATTCAGACATAAATAGTAGGTATCCACCTACTATTATACATCCTTACTTAAATTTAATAATAGACACCATTTGACTTGTCCAATACTTGTACTAAGCAGGTCTAAAGGAAATAAAGTTATATTATTATTATTATTATTATTATTATTAACAATTTTAATAATTTCTTTGTCTATGCCTCTGCAGACACCGTCGGTAATCTTCCAACAACCAACATATCCAATGGAATATCTCAGACATGTTAATATTCCTGATACTGGCCAAACTTTCACTAAAGTAGCTTACAATCAATTTAGAGATAACTGGGCTTCCTCATTTACAATATCACACGCAAACCACCGTCGTTGAAGGTGCTAAATCCGAAACAAAAAATGTAACTCTGGGAATGCCTTAAGGCTTTCTTTTGGGATCTATATTTTTTATAATTTTTATTTTCATCAAAAACTAACATGGGAAATGCATATACACACAGTCTGATTCATCATAAATCCATGAAAATTTTAACACCACAATATAATAAATATTCAAAATATAATGAATTTGGACTACTTTGTTTTATTATATTGTATTACATTTTACTAAAAGAAAAAATAAATGTCCTTGCAAATTTTGAAGAGCGGGGGGGGGGGTGATTTTTCCCCCTCGGAATTTTTGAAGAGCGGGGGGAGACGGGGGGAGATTTTTTCTATGCACATTTTTTCCGACCCCCGCTCGAAATTTTGAGAAGGGGGGACTTTCGGCGATTATTCGGCCACCCTGCGGTGCTAAATTGAAATTATCCATTTTTTAGCAGATTATAAACAAAATGAGAAAAATATCCTCTAACTTTCTTAATTATCCGCGGATCGAATAATTATCCGCCAATCGGCAACACTGCAGCGAAATCGTAATCCATGATTGCATCGGCTCAGCAGCCACGAACTGGCTAACTTCCATATTTCACTATTAATTAACATTACTATAATTGATATCCTTAAAAATCCGTAGATAATACGATTTATTGGAAAATCGTAACTGGCACAAAAAATCCGTAGATCTACGGATAAATCCATACAGTTACCATCGCTGTACTTATCTAATTGAATTTTATATTTTGACGTTTGTAAACTTTTTTGCATATAACTAATAAGTAAATCTACTCTATTTTACTCTACTCTACTCTATATAATTATTACGAAAGGATGGATTTATAAAACTATTTATTTGTGACAAAATTAAATATTAAAGTTTTCCTCGTATTTTCGAAGTTTGTTCTTTAACAAATTTTTTTCATATACATATTCCAAACAAAAATTTTGATCTGTAAACATTTTTCTGCTTTCTCGTAATATGTTGTCGTGGGGTCCCCAATCTTTCGAGGGGTAAAATATGGCCTTCCATTTGCCTTTTCGTATAATCCTAACCATGACCATAAAGGGAATCCAAAACAATGTTATCGAGAGCACGCATTGTTGCATTAGTAGAATAAAATCAAATTTAGCATAACGGAAGTCAACGAAAAATTGAATTATACTGAAAGTAGTAAAGATAGGTAGTAGAAGTGAGGATGCTATCAGACTCAACTGCCAGTAAGCAGATGGTCTAAAACCTAACATAAAGTGCAAATCATCTGTAAAACGCACTATACCATAGAAATATACAATTGCAATGATTTGGCAGCAATTTATCAACGGTAACAATGTAGTCTGTATTATATCATTTAAATAGGTGCTCATTATTATACCCAGATTGGTGATTAATATAAATCCAGATAAGCAGATTATTGAACAACATAAGAACGAACACAAAATGGATTTCTTCTTCAGGTTGGGGATGAATTCATAAATAACATGCAAAAGTACTGAGGCCATTAACATTGAAGAGCCTACTCCTGAAAAAAAAAAAGAAATGGAATTAATTTTTTAGAACCTTTTCACATCGTTGTCAAATGAAGCAAAATGGATTTTAAAGGCTGGACCAGACAAAACTCTGGGCTTGGATTGATTTCTTTTAAATTATTGTACCGTGTATCATATTAGGTTATTATACACTTCGCAAATACAAAATGAAGAGTATATTGTATTCGATCGGCACATTTCTAAAACCGGTAATATCGCTTGTAAACAAAAAATGTTCATATTGCTGTGTTTCGACCCACATTAAGAGTTGAGAAGTTTTTGTTGTTCAAAAGAGGGCAATTAGAGCAATAGTAGATGTAAACCAAATGGTTAGTTGTGAGCCTTGGTTTAGAAGAAAATCTAACGTTATCATTGGCAATAATTTACTGTAATTTGATTTACATAAAATAGCAACACACATGATTATAATACTCTCACATGGAATGATATACGAATACCCAATCAAAGGTTGGAATTAACTAGAGGAAATAATTTGGGAATAATATTGTTTAACTCCCTCCGAAATTCTCTGAAAGAACTGCCTCTTAAATTTTTTAATATCAAGTTAAAAATCATCTTTTAGTCACTGCCTACTATGATATTTTGGATTTTAATTATTTGCCAAATTACTTGTATATGATAATGCATTGTGTCAATGTTGTTTTTGTTTCTAAGTAGTAGTGTGTGATTTTTGAGTTGATAATGTTAGGACCAATTAAAAATATTTTATATGTACTTTTCGTAACTGACTTATCAAACACTAAGGTGTGTAAATTTATCAATAAAGTGATTCTATTCTATTCTTTTCTATTGGTGATCGAATTTTGAACAACTTTCAAAATGTCCGCCCGTCTGTCTGTCTGTCTGTTACATTTCTTGTAAGGACGATAACTTAAGAATGAAAAGTCGAATTGTAGTGAAATTTGGACAGTAAGTTAGTATTAGCTAGAGGAATAGTCCCTAATGTTTATTAACGTTAAATTGAAATTAATCTGTCACAACTGCGATAAGATTATGGACCAAGCTTTGGCGGCTTTCATTCATCTCGCAGTTAGACAAGGCCGTCACTCGTTTATTTAACTACGAAAAATATCCTATAGAATGTGCAACAATTATATAAGAATGCTGTTAATCGGTGAAGAGTATAATAGTTTGTTTTAATTTGTAGAGCTCTTATTGAAATATTTTTCAATGATGTGTGTAAGGTATTTTGAACATTTCAACACTGCCAGCTCATAAACCAAACCCCCATGCCATGCCCTGTCAAATGCTTTGTTAATATCACTCAAAATTACTGCACGATGCTGTCGTTCAAGTTTTGACGTAGTTATCGTCAGTGAGTGTATGGTGGAGCATTTTTTCGCATAATCCAAACTGAGAATTGTGAATACTGTCACCAATGGCTCCAACGAACTGGTCAAGATTTTTTGTCAACACCGATAGCAGAACTATGGGATGAGGATTATCTATTCCATGTTGATGTTTAACTTGGGGATGGTGAAAACAATTCCCTGTTTCCATCGTATGTTGAATGTCAAATATTTATATCTAACTATATGAAGGTGTTAGTCGGGTAGGCAGCGTTCCGTTTTGGATAGCGATTTCATGCCGATTGATTTTTGCTTCCAGATTTATTGAATTTAAATTTCAAATAACTTCGTTGGAGATGCTAAAACTTCAAATTTTCATTCGTTTGTAAGTAAATAAATACATCGACTGGAAGGTCATGTCATACGATGTCTTTGTGGAAAAAGGAAGATTGGCATTTTATCAGCATCGTAAATTGCGCTGGAGAAATCGGAAATTCAGCCCAGCATGAGTGAACAAAAATGGTATTTTTTGACATTTCTCCAATTTTGTTTATTGCTTGACATTACCTAATAAAATAGTCGGGGACGTAGCATTGAATATTCGGTAATGTTTTCATACCGATTGATTTTTATTTCTAGTAATACATTTGATATAAGAAACAGGCTAACCTAAAATTATGTAAAAATATATTTTTTTTTATTTCAGAAAATTTATAACTTTTTTATTTATCAATCGATTTTGCTCAAGCTAGCACTAACTTACTGTCCAAATTTCAATACAATCGGACTTTTTGTAAGTTATCGTGCTTACAAGAAACGTGACGAACCATCAGACAGGCGGATGGACGGACGGAGATTTTGAAAGTTGTTCAGAATTCGATCACCAACACTGATGAATTTTTTCTCTACGAGCAATATTACCGGTTTTAGAAATGTGCCGATCAAATGCAATATACTCTTCGTTTTGTATTTGTGAAGAGTATAATAAGTGAAACAAGCATCAGACATCGCACCCCCGGTGTGTTATGGGCAAATGTTAAACTTTGAATAAAAAAAAATTCTGTCATTTAATTTAATTTTATATATGAAATCACTATCTAAAACGCAACGCTACTGACTATATACATTGTATCGTAGTTTTCGAATGATGGTTTCGATACATTGTGTTTTCCAGAGGTTTCTGCTTCTTTCTTTATATAATATCTTTACGTTTACCGAAGATGGTAGCTCTGTGGGTTAAGGTATTTAGCTTGTGTAATGAGGCATTCATAATTTCATGACACATTACTATATTTCCGTTTACCAAGCTTTTGCACACGCACCCAATAATCATAGGTCGCCGATATACCCGAAATCAACACGCGGACCTATAGTTGCACACGCCACCAATGGGTCACACGTGTAGGATTTCGGGTATAAAAGTATGACCAAATTCAAGACAAATCAGTACTATTCTGACATTGGCTTTCAGCGTGCTGAGCTGAGTCAATTACAGTTAGTGCTCTATTACGACGTACCACGGCGGAGTGAATATAAGTTGACCGGTTGACTCTTCCAGTGTGCTGAGCTGAGACCTACCTGAGTTACTTGTTATTTAACCGATGTTGGTGCACAGTCAAAAGGTACACAACACATTCTATCGACTCCATGACGAATCACCGCAACGTTGCGAACATTGCGCTCTGTCAATTCGGGAATATTTGACATTTTATGCGTCTTAGCACCATTTGTTTTTTTTTTTATTACACATAGACCAGGCGTCAGGGAGTTCAAGATGCGTAAATACCGTTTTAAATCGAGAAAAAGATTCTACTATTGTGCAGCACAAAAAATAAAATAAAGAATACTTTATTGTGCAACACAAAGGACAAGATACATTTCATAATAATTTTACAATCTTACCCTATCATTAAAACATATTTATATTAATATTTAAGTTATAGTGAGTGAGTGTTTGATAGTGAGTGAGTGTTGTATCAGTTAATGCCTCTGCAAAAAGTTTGCTAATTTTCTGAAGATTAAAGTGTTTTAAATTGCTGTTCTTTGGCACACATATATAACAAGTGCAGCACTATTAACCTGTGCATTAAAAGGGGTGCAATTTTCAGTATAAGTATCAATATTAGGAAAATACATTGCAATTCTCTGCAATCCTTATAAAAAAGTTAGGACAAAAAGTTCTTTTCTTATCTGTAAATAAATAGTACTGTTTTGCTTTTACCAGTGCAGTGCGTAAAAATTTTTAGAACTGGGTTTTGATATAATGAAAATTATCCAATGGAATGTTTTTTATGTAAAGTGATAAAACAACCTACCAAAGAGACAAAAACTCCATGCTTCCCTTGCGACTCGTGTAGAAACTCAATATGCCTGGAATGTTCAGATTTATCAGCATCCGAATTAAAATGTCTACCATTGCAAAAACGGATTATGAAATTTAATTGCAGAAACAGATGGAAAATAATAACTTATCTAAAATTAGTTACGCCGAATCTTTAAAAGGAAATAAAGAAACTATAAATACTCCTACAGTACATAACGTTCCCGAAGTAATTATAAAACCCAAAAATATACAAAATCCTCAAAAAACCAAGAAAGATATTATGAATAATATCAATCCGTTTGACTTAAAAATTGGCATTAGTAACTTAAAAACTACTAATTCTGGTTCAGTGAGTATCAAATGTAAAAATAAAAAGGAAGCTGAAATACTTGAGAAAATGGCTAAAGATAAATTGGAGGACTCGTACATTATAGAAACAGCAAAAATGAGGAAACCTAGGGTCAAAATTATAAACCTTGAACAAAATTTTACAAAAGAAGAGATTACCGACTCACTATTACAACAAAACGATTTCATACAAGATTTTAATGTAACATATGTAAAAAAAGGTAAAAATGGGAAAACAACTATATTTGGAGATTGTTCGGCAGTTACATTTAAACAGTTAATGTCCATAAAGAAGGTATTTATTGGATGGGAACGTATCCCAGTTTATGAGGATTTATCAGTGCCACACTGCTTTCAATGCCAAGGGTTTTATCATAAAAAACAAGATTGCGACAAAAAACTAACCTGTCCTCTATGTAGTGAAGAACATGAACAAAAAGACTGTTTGCAACAAAAAAAAATTTGTATTAATTGTGTTAACTCAAACAATAAATATGAATTAAAAAATAATATCAACCATCATTCAACTGATCTAAACTGTCCCACGCTACAATTCCACATCAAGTTGATAAAAAACAAAATTGATTACTCTACTTAATGGTAATAACTGATCAAGATATTGTCTTAGAAAATTTTAATCAATTAGAACAAAATCACCGTGGTAACTTTTTGGAACCAGATAAATATAAATCTCTAATGAATTCTGGCAACAAACTCCTTAACATTATGCATTTTAATATTCGAAGTGCAAACAAGAATTTTGATGAACTCCTATCTCTTATTGAAGCATATAATTTAACTACCTGTGATATTTTTATTTTAAGTGAATGTTTTCAATGTTCATCTATAAATAATCTTCATATCCCTGGATATACTACCATTCATAATGGAGGTGACTTTAACAAAAACGATGGTGTCTTAATTTTAATTAAATCTGAACTCAATTATAACATAACTAATCATAAACTAAGTATATGTGGTGTTTCATTAAGTATTTTAAATCTAACAATTAACAATGTTCCTTTTAGAATAATTGCACTTTATAGACCTAACCCAAGTAACTTGATATCCTTCATTGATGAGCTAGATACATATGTGGACTTTATTCATCAAAATAGCAACATTGAAATATTAATTGGTGATGTCAATATAAATTTATTGAATGAAAATGATGCAAATGTGAACAAATATTTTGCTGTCCTTGCTAAACATGGCTTTGTGCCTTACATTCTGAACCCTACCCGTGTTACACATGAAACTGAATCATGCCTAGATCATATTTTCCTAAAAAATCCAGTTAATAGCAAACATAATTTAATATTTAACTCTTATATCCTAAAATGCCATATTACTGACCACTATCCTGTTTTTCTAAATATAAATTATAAATCAAATAATAATGTAATTTTGAAAGCCAGTAAAAAAACGACCATAAAAATTGATTTAGTAAAATTAGAAAATTATTTAAAAAATGAGATTTGGAATGACACTATAAGCTCTAATGATCCACAGACAGCTGCTGATCTTTTTTTAAACAAATTCAGTAATTATATTGAAATCTCTAAAACGTATAAAACTTATAACAATAAAAACACAAAAATAAAACCATGGATAACTGACGGTCTAATTACATCTATAAAAAATAGAGATAAAATTAAAAAACGATTAAATCAGTACTTCTCACCAGAATTAGATCATGAATACAAAACATATAGAAACTTATTGAACAAACTCTTAAAAAAATCAAAAAATGACTACTACTTTAGAAAAATTGAAGATAACAAAAATAATCTAAAAAAGGTATATCAGTTAATATCTGAAGCAACAAATGAAAAAACTGATAACAAAAATACATTTCAGTTTGTTAATGATGAAGGAAACGTATTTAATAACAATAAGCAGATGGCAAACCACTGTAATTGTTATTTCACCAATATTGGTTTAAATATGGTCAAAGACATAGACGTTCCAGCAACCTTAGAAGAAAATGTAACTATAAATCCTAATACCATGTTTCTCAATCCGGTAACGGAAAATGAATTAATAGAACATATATTCACACTAAAAAATAATACTTCACCTGGCATTGATGGAATAACAGTTGACATTATTAAAAAAATTCATCAGTATATTTTACAGCCTCTCAAACATATAATTAATTAAATTTTTTTTTAAAGTATAGTACCAGATCAATTTAAAACTTCGATAGTCACACCCATTTATAAAGCTGGTGATAAAACAAAAATTAGCACTTATCGACCTATTAGTGTAATTAATAACTTTGGAAAGATTTTTGAGAAATGTTTGAGGACTCGTCTGGTAAAATTTTTTGACCAATACAATATCATACATGAGCTCCAATTTGGTTTTCGTTCAGGTAAAGCATCAAGTGATGCCATGTGTTCAGTCATTGAGAACATTACAGAGAGTTTAGATACAGGCAAGAGGTGCATTGCAGTTTTTCTGGATTTAGCAAAGGCATTTGACACCGTCAACCACGAAAAGCTGTTGAATGTTTTGGAACGTTACGGCATTCGTGGTTCGGTGTTGAATGTCTTTCACAGTTACCTGACAAATCGAAGTCAATATGTTAAACTAAATGATATTCTTAGTGAAAGAGATACTGTGAAAATAGGGGTTCCTCAGGGGACAGTCCTCGGTCCGGTGCTCTTTTTGGCTTACATAAATTCTCTTCTATTCTTAAGAACATGTGCAAAAAAAATTGTATCCTATGCTGACGATACGGTAGTTATCTTCTGCGAAAATTCCTGGATGGAAACCAAAAAGGCTGTTCAGTCAGGTTTGGAAAGAATTAAGAACTGGTTAAATGCATTCCATCTATCATTAAATGTAAATAAGACTCATTATCTGGCCTTCTCTCTAACTGTAGCTAACAGACCTGATTTCACTAGTATAAAAATCACTGGATTGAAAGATGAAATTAAAGAGACAAATGAGATCAAGTACTTGGGAATAATCATTGACAAATATTTAAAATGGGGTAATCATGTAGATTACCTATCGAAAAAAATAAGAAAGCTTATTTACAAATTTTACCAATTGCGAGAATTCCTTTCAAAAAAACTATTGCTAGTTATTTACAAGTCTCTTGTTGAATCACTGTTACGTTACGGTATCATAGTATGGGGAGGAATGTATGAAAACTCATTACAGAAATTAAATGTAACACAAAATTATATACTTACTAAAAATTATTTTTAGGAAACAAAAAAGGTATCATACAAATTTACTCTATACTGTCGATAATTGTAACATCCGTACACTATATTTTCATAATTTATGTTTATATGCATTTAAAAATAAAGCAAAACTGAATTACACATCTTCAATATACCACACTCGTAGTATTGCTAATGAGTTTTTATCCAAGCCTAGATTTAATAAAAATATTTGTCATAGATTTCTTGTCTATACTTTGCCTAAAACATATAACCTACTACCATTAGAGATCAAACTTATTAAGAATCGAAAAAAATTCTCAGTGTTGTCAAAAAAATTTATATTTCACAATTATACTGATTTTATTGGAATTTTAGACAACTGAATAATTTAATTCAAATTAAATTGTAAATTTTGCTATGCGTACACTCCTAGTGCTTTTAGGTTAATTTGTATTTTGCAGTTTATGCACACTTTTCTAAAGCACAATACAAGTGTTTAATCACTTAGGTGCTTACATTGTATCGTCCCTTTTGGACATATATTATTAGTATTTTTATTTATATCTTATTTACTATGTGCAAGTATGTTTTATATATTTATACTTGTATTTATAATGTTGTTAATGTTATTGTATTTATAATTTCCTTGTAGTAATTCAAATTTTAACTGTTTTTTTTATATTTTTTTACTCCTACCTCTAATATTTACTGAGATATTGTTAATTATGTTGGAAGCTAAATATGAAAACGAGGACTTGAAAGCTGTAGTGTTATGCCGTGGGATAGTTGCGTTACCTAAATTTCTAAGTTCTCTATTGTGCGCCATTTCCCTAAACTCAATTTTTGATAATAAATACAATGGAATCTTATTACTTAGTATCATACAAACTAATGTAGCATAATGAATGAAGTATCTTTCTGTTAGTTTTAACATGTGTAATGACCTAATGTGAGGAGTGATGTGTTCTCTTCTGGGAATATCTTTATTGGAACCAGTTCATTATAGGCCTCTTTTAGACATCTAATTTTATTCCCCTCACCGGCCCCCGGGAACACCCCCAATTTTGGGGCAATATCGCTCAATGGTTCAGACACATTTTTAGGTAGTATTCATATTCTTGAAGTTATAGGTGGGGGAAGTCAAACATCGTATCGCACTATAGAACTATAGAAAACAATAAGCTGCAAGTGTACAGAAGGCTGCAAAGCCGTATGTACTTGTAGAAAAGCTGGACTAAGATGTTCCGTTATTTTCTGGATGTCAAGGACGATCGTGTACAAATGTTGAAATGTATGTAGACAACTTAGATCAAGCCGAAGAACCCGAAGATACTTATGGTATTAGCTTTTTTGGAACACGATAAACACAAGGAGGCTGAATCTGATAAAGACTATAATGAACTCGACACAGTTTTATTGAAGCAAGGGACCATTTTGAACCTTCAACTTCGAAAAAATCCAAACTAATGTAATGCATTGCCAGTAGAGAAGAAAATAATTAGAAGTAAGTTAACCAAGTAAACAAAAAGTGGATTAGGCCGATTGGGGACACCGCTTAAAAAAACCGCGCCAAACGCTCTACCGCAAGGTGGTATGGAAACGAGCGCATGATGGCAGTAACCACCAATCGTTGTAGACATTCCCGCCTATAACTCCAAGAATATTAATATTACGTAAAAATGTGTCTGAACCATTTCGGTAAAGAATTTACTTATCTTTAACTTTGATGACCATCTTTATTTTCGTGGGACTGTTCAGAACTGAGATATCGGCGAAAAAATGATTTTTGAGCGATATTGTTCCAAATTGGAGGTGTTCAGGGGGGGGCCGGCAAGGATGAAAAATAAAAGAGACCTATAATGAACTGGTACGAACAGCAAAAATTTTTTCCCAATTTAAAACAATGTTAATCTCTCTGTACCAGACCTGAGTACAAAGGTTTTGTGTATTTTTTTATGCTGAATCTGAATTTCATACTGGTTTACTCAGATTGGTTCAAAATTGAAAAACTTCCTAATAATGGGCTTGTTCCATGATATTCTTTTTATATGGTTTTTATACTTTTTCATATAGTACTCGATATTCTCATTATACACTTAAAATTTCGTATTATTAACTTTTTCCGTTCCCGAGATATAAGGAATTGAATTTAATAATAGTTGCAAAAACCGAGCGCTCATTTGTGACGTCACTATATGCAAGTGACGTAAGAAAAATGGCTTTCTGGGACCTTTCACATTTAACGTGAAAAGTCGAAAAACATGGAATTTTTAAACGCTGGTAACTAAATAAATACGTCGAGTGGAAGTTCGTTCTATGTGTCTACGGAAAGGAGAAGGTCGGAGATGAATTATAATCGTAAATTGCGGGGTCGAAATCGAAAATTCGTTCTGGCAGGAGCGAGAGAAAATTGTAATTTTTTGACATTTCACCAAATTGTACTCCCCTACTGTCAAGTAGTAAGCAAAACAAACAATACTTCGAAAACACTTATAATTATAACCAATAAGGAGCATCAAGTCTATTGAGATCGCCGAGTCTATGCGTATAGTGACGTAGCGCCTGGCCACGCCCCATTTTCGCGAGATGGAAATTTGTGATGGTTTTTAAGATAATAAACGAGCGAATACGATTCTGATTTTTTGCAGATCCATTAATTTATACTTGTACTTTCGATTTGTGAAATAAAAAAAAAATACCGAACAAGCCCATTGCTGTTACCTATGTGAAGTGTGAAGTGAAGTTTTTTCAATTTTGAACCAAATTTTGAGCCAATCTGAGTAATTCAGTGTGAAGTTCGGATTCAGCCAAAAAAAGTACACAAAATTTATGTATTCATGCCTCTGGTACAGAATTTTTTTTTTGTGGGTGGCTGTGTTATTAAAAGAAATCAACCATTAAACAAAACAACTTTAGGAAAAGTCCAATTTCCTTAGAGAATTTTGAGTAACGTCATTGTAACTTAGGAGAGCAGTGTTATTCTTAGGTTAAGTAATGTTTCCTACTTACCCTTTAAAAAGATACTGGAGTAAAAGAGAAAAATCCATATTTGTGAGGTTCCTGGTAAATAAAGAATAGCAATTGGTAATACTGTAAATATATTATTTGAAAACATATTTTTAGGGTATATTAGTTCCTCCATCTTTATATGAGTGTAGTGACTAAGTATTCCATAAAGGTTATGTAATAATATGTTATAAAAAAATGCAGATCCAGTATTAATCGAATTCAGAAATATGGCATAAGCATGTACTGGTTTTCTAAAGGAGCTTTCGGCACCAAGACTAGAAAGTCCACCTAAAAAATAATGCATATATTTCCACTTTCTTGTTTGTTTAAAATTAATGTGTTACCTAATCCTAGACCCATAGATAGCAACATGTTCTGAAAAACTCCCATAACCATAGAATCTTTTTCCCAGGGCAGTAACGCATTGACATGAAAATCTAGTTTAAATGGGTGTTCGAACCTTGGTAAGCTTCCGACAGTTATGGCTGTTACGAAAAACAGAATAATGATCTCAACTGATGAGATTATCATGGTGAATGGTAGAACTGTTTCTAGTGATTTTGCTCCTTTATACGTAGCCAAAAACACAATGGACATAATTGGACCGAGATATGTAGCAAGTTCCCAATGGGGCCATTCTGAAATAAAGGGTTAATGATAATAATAATAATAATAATATTTATTTATAATAAAACTGAATTTATAACATATACTACTTAATAACGAGGCATGTACATAAATAAACAAGATAATCATTATACTCTTCGCCGATTTACTGCACTGATGATGTATTTCGAAATCCGTCATCTGCGACCTCGAAAACCCCCACACACCGATTTTCGGTTGTATAGGACTACAAATAATAAAAATTATCCGCCATTTTGAATTTTGCAATTTCGATATCATATTCGTAATCAGCGGCATCAAGAACTTCTGCATACCAATTTTCAGCCGAATCGGATGACAAATAAGGAAATTAATTTAAATGCGATACCTCATAATCGTCAGTTCAACTGGCTCTATCTTGAAACGTTGGTGGTTTCGGGCCTTCGATCTTGAGACATTTTATCAGGGGCCCAAAATATAGAACATGTAAAAAATCTAGCCAATTTAATGGACGCCACTTTTACATAAGGAATTGTCCGGGGTCTTTTCAATACAATCGGAGTTTTCGTTCTTGAGTTGTGCTTACAAGAAACGTGACAGGCGGACAGACAGACAGACGGACGGACTTTTTTAAAGTTGTTCAGAATGCGATCACCAACACAGTGGTACAATTTTTTTTCTATATGAGCGATATTACCAGTTTTAGAAATGTGCCTATCAAATGCAATATACTCTTCATTTTTGGCGCAGTGCTAAAGGTGTTTGGCTTGCGACCACGGAGTGCCCGAGTTCAAATCCTGGCCTGGATGTTTAATGGCCTTTTTCATGTGACAGTAGCAGTGAGCTAGACCGCTGTTGAGTGGCACAACATGTCTACTCTCTGTTTAATCTCCTGAGATCGAGTCTCAGCTGCGGTAGGGTTGTTGTGTTGATGTGGTAGAACAGCGATAGCTTCGGTCGTTGGCCATTTGGTTTAGCCAATAAAATACTTGTATTATTATTATTATTAAAATAATAGTAAACTGGACTTTGTACTGATTCCGGTTCATATAATGGCAAGCTGCAAAAAGTAAACATAAGGGGGTAAACCGCGAAGAAAATCTGGTGCACATCCGAAAGGAAATCCGAGGAAATCTTAAGAAAACTAAAAGAAATCTCAACGACATCCGAGGAAATCTGGAGGATATATCTGGAGATCTGAGGAAATCTTTATCAAAAAGGAATTAATAATAATAAAATTGTTTTAATAGTAAGGCAATCTCATCCCCATAATTTTATTACTTTACAGATAAATACCTAATTTGTTAGAATCTTCATTTAACTTTAACACCCCATTAAACCAGAACTGCTCGGCGCTTGATTGATAGTTCCTTCTCTCTTCTGTAGATTTATAATCTTCCAAATTGTAGCAACTACTGTTGGCCCAACTCGCTTTGCAGGTTGACCATTTAACGGACTCAGAAAATGACGAAAAGGCATAAAGTAGAACGTAACTATTTAACACATTATAGTAAATTTGGAAAATAAACACAATTATTAATTTAGTGTATCCGACTCCTCGAAATAGCGGGCAAAGATTCCATGATTTTATGGATTGGCTTGAGTACTGACTTATTCCTAATTCCATGAATGTTAAAGGTATTCCTATAATGACCATCAGAGGAATGTATGTTATTATGAAGTCCACAATGCTGCCTCTTAGGAATAGTTGAGGCATCTGAAATATATTTATAAAACCCATGGTCCATGAAAATAGAGCTATAATATATTTTCTGTTTGAACTCCATTGGGTAATATCTCTGTGTTCATAAACTACATTTTCTGAAATGATTTCTTCATTATTTGTGCTATCATCCATGTCTTTAGTATTTATTATGCTTGTATCTTTTGACATTTGTGTGTTAATTTTTGACATTTTTCTACAATGGATATTAAGATTTATTTTTTTAAATGTATGTATATTTTTTAAGCCAAGTTACCACAAAATATGGATTATATCTCTATTATTTTAATCATATGCAATTTGATACCATAAAAATACATTTTCTCTTACTTATTAATGTATTGCATGGACTAGTTAACTTTTATGTTCCATTTAAAAATATCATGCAGTAAAATTATCCTTGAAATCGATCTGCTGGCTCTTACTTTCACTCTTACTTAAGTACTGATTTCATAAAACGAGCCTCAACTTATTTTACTAATATTACTTCCATTAAGCTACTTTATAGTTCACTTATAAGGCCACACTTAGAATATGCTTTATGTGGTTGGAGTCCATTTTGTAATATACAAATCCAGAATCTAGAACAAGTTCAACATAGATTCTTGCACTAAGTGTATACATTGTATTTATGTCTCACATGAATAAACTGTCTGTCTGTCTGTCTGTCTATCACTTTTAAATTGAATTAAAGTCTTGATTATGTTAAGCTTCAAAATGATCTTCATATCAATTCTCTTGAAATTCGTTGGAAATATAGAGACCTTAAATTATTATTAGCACAGTCAGTAGAGATATTTACCTCAAAACAGATCGAAGGCGGATGATTTTTTTTTAATGAGGTCTTTGGATGGTAAGCAATAAGATCACGTAAAGTTTGCATGATTTTCAGACCGGCAAAATAAAAAAAAAAACATTAAAAACTTTGTTTTTCCCGTAATCTCCCAAAATTTAGAAAATGCGTCGAGGTAGGAGAAAATAAAAAATATTTTTAGAGAGAGCATGCATTTTCACACAAAAAATGTATCTACGAAAATTTCCTCT
The DNA here is from genome assembly GCA_963583905.1 of Stenurella melanura. Classification (NCBI taxonomy): domain Eukaryota; kingdom Metazoa; phylum Arthropoda; class Insecta; order Coleoptera; family Cerambycidae; genus Stenurella; species Stenurella melanura. The sequence continues at coordinate 41,772,301 of OY757316.1, forward strand.
AATACCACGGATTTTCCGTAAAAAATTAGTGATGTGGAGATATTGAATGGAGCGAGGTGCAAGGTCGAACGCGCGTTTTGCAGTACTTGGCGCACGAAAAACCCTTTGCTTAGCCAAATTAAAAACTAAGGAATCATTTTAATGTTGGAAGTCTCACCTTTCTTATGCATATAATTTTGTTTTAATATAAGACTAATATATAGAATAGGGTGGCCCATCTCTGTAGGAGGTGGAATTTTTTTGGGGACCCACGAAAATATTTTTTTTTAATGTACACAGATGAGCTAAAAATCAACCATAAAAGACACTGATAGGTTACAAAGTGACCTTGAGGCCATCTGTCTTTTTATAAGGACAATGGCCAATGAATCAAAATGCAAGATTATAACCTATACGAAAAAGAAAGACCCTATCATATTATCGCATATAATATCAACAAGATTCAGATTGAAAGAGTGAACGAAATTAAAGACCTTGGCAGTTTATCCCAACAACCTCCTCAATGTAACCAATTCACATCCAGTATGCGAATATACTACAATTAATTTCTTTTCTGAAAAATACCGGTGCCCCAATCAGGAATCTAATCAGGGACTTCAGGTTGAAAATCAAGCCTGGCTGAATTTTAACCAAACATTTTGAATCGCATCTATAAAAATTCGAATCAGGTAAATAAAGCAATGGCTTTTATTGACATATCAAATGCTTTTTGCTGCATGAACCAATGTGGACCACCCAGCATTTTGTTAAAGAGAATAGTGTATTCACCTTGTGTCAGTATTAAAATATTCTGTAATTCTATTGACATAACAGGAAACAGTGTGTTAATTGATTTGAGAATTAATATAGTTTTTGCCTGATTGTGTGAGGCCAAAACAGTGTTTTCCTACTTTCTATATTTTTTTACACATTAACTGGAAAGAGGAAACATTAACAAAACGATAACAAGCAATGTTGGGCTGAAGTTAACCAAAGAGCTGATGGTGATTCCGGGCGCCGAACTGGCAACCGCCAGGTGGCATGTTGCTGTGAGACGTGCCATACAGCAAGGAAAAGTCAACTAAAATGCATGAGTCACAAAATGACACTGTCAAGATGTCGTGAATAAAAAAGCCTCATTAAGAATTAGATGGTTAGTTTTGCAGGAAATGTACGTTTCAATGTGAACTAATTTCTCATGCTATGTACACATTGAAAGGGTATTTTACAGTTGCTGTTAGTTTATTAGAGGGTTTACTTAATATTGTAACAGTTTCATGATCAAATATAGGAATTCTTATGTATCTTGGAAGATCATTGATGTAAAGCAATTAAATAAGGGAGCCTGAGGGATTCCAAGTGATACAAAGTGCAGAAGAACCAAGATTTTATACTTACATTGTTAGTTATCATTACTCTAACCATAAAATCGATAAAAGAACGCTTTGTATAAATAACCATTTTCCAAAAAGTTTTGGAAATATTAGTCTTTGAGGAATTTAATCGAAGTGATATTTACTTTGTGAAATCATTATAATAAATTGAAATCATACACTATTTTACTTTGTTAAACAAGTCACTATATAGTGGCTTATTTAGAAAATTAAAACTCTATTGTATTATTTGAATTTGTTAGTTATTGGTCTCCAAAGGAGTTTCTAGAGAAGTTCTTTTTAAAATGTGCTCATATAAACTGTCTGTTTTTTTATGTATGAAATAACTTCAAAAACCTGACCTCTGAAAAAATATATGTTTATTATACATTCTATGTAGATTTATTGTGTTGCATGTAAAGTGTTGTGGTGTAAGTAAAAATGTTTTATTATATTAGATGACCGTATGTATTTTTTTGTAGTCTGATCGCTGTCATTTGGCAAAAATGTCTCCAAAAGAACTTGTAGAACATGGTGAACATGAGCAAGAGTGGGGTGGATATTTTATTATGAAAGGCCATGAAAAAATAGTCAGAATGCTATTAATGACAAGAAGAAACTATCCTATAGCTATAAAGAGATCAACCTGGAAACAGAGGGGGTCTTTGTTTTCTGAGTATGGTATTTCCATGAGGTGTGTTACAAGAGATCAGACAGCCACGGTAAGAAACAAATATAGACACTACTTATTTTATTATTCATATTGTTATACTAAAAAAATTTGAAAACTGAATGTTATTCAACTCTCAGAATGATTACAAGCAAATAATAATAAGACTGGTTATGTACTACTGGAAATTTACATAATTAGATCATCATGGCCGTTCTTCCACTTCCACATGTATAATATATATAATGGGTCATAAGAACCAAGACATTTAAAATTTCCACTCGAAAAATTCCATTTGGTGAATTTATTTAAAAAATTAATTAAAAGTAGACAAAAAACACTGTATCTGAAAGTAATTGTATTACTCTTCAGATGAGAACAAACTTTGTCAAGTAACAGTATTAGTCGAGTTGTTTTAGGTATAAATATGACCTCTGTTCCAAAAAGTTCAGAACTTTTTTTGCTTTAATGACATTATTTTGTCGTTTTAAACAATACGTTAAAAGTTGAGAGATCAATTAAGGTTCTTATAAAAATGAAAGTCAAATTTTCGGCAAAAGAGGTTATTCATTTTTTATGTACAGCGAATCTTTTGCAAAATATAGAGCAAAGAATGTGTATTACATTGTGTTCGTTCCCCCATGACCTTCAGCCATGACCATGTCCTTTGGTAAAATACAAGGCACTTTTATTTTTTACATAGTTTCTCCAGTAAACCTAATCCATACTTAGGGTTGTCTTTGTCAACGTATCCATCTGTATTTCGTTGTTCTTCTCTTTGAATTCTTCATCTTCACCATATTTATCATCTTCACTTATATTTGTTAGCAACACATCAATGGGAGTTTTCTCATCATTCTCAGTATAATAATTACACAAATCAGGGGTTGTTTTTGAATAAGTAAAAAGTAAATCTTTTCATACCATCAGCACGCAAACTTAATAATATTCAAGAAAATTAATAAAAAATTTACTTTACTCTTTAAAACGCAATGGATATATTTTCTTTAATTGTGGGTGGTTATATCCCCCATAAGAATTTTTTTATGTCTTAAAATGGGGTGTTTGCATTTTAAAAAAAAGTGTATTTTTAATAGGCTCATTATGTTCTTCAGTCAAAGTTAATGGGTTTTGCGTGGTTTCAGTTTTTGTTTTACCCGATAGTAGTGGATCAAAACCTTAGCCCGATAAGTTTATTTTTAAAAATTAAATTTAAATAAATAATTCTGTGATGTAGGAGAATGTTAAGCATATGTGTTGAATTTTGGAACTACACTTTGTGTGCCTGTATTATTGGAAGAATCAAAGATAGAAGCTTCAGGCACGGCATTAAGACATGATTCTCCATGGCAATTGCCACAAATAATGGAGCAATTTGATTCAGTTTTTCTGCATTATCGTTTTAGGCAATTATCAAAAATTGAATTGAATATTTTGCTGCGCAGATGATAATAGTGTGGCGGGCTCCAAAATATCGTTATTTATATAAGTTGCACCTCCACTGTTGTCAATCTGTATCTTTTCCCAGCCAGGTTTGGATCTAGTAATATAATGGTACATATGTTGTTGAGCCGCTGAAGTTTATCGATGGTTATCAAGTGAATTTTCGTACTCCATTCTCAAATATAAGTTGTTGAGCGCCATTTTCTTCTTGGAAATCTTCTGCAATTAGATGTAAATCAGGATGACTTGTTCATAGTATTAAGTTTTCCTTTATTGAATAGAGCAGAAGTGATATTGCATCCAGTTATAGCGTGTCGAATTTAAATATGTTGCTGTTATTGAGTATATTTCTTGAAGATTGAAGAATTGTAGAATTGTGTTTGGATCTTATTTCCCTTCCTTTACCTAGTTTCATGAAAAATAGTTGTTGCTGTGAGTGACTGACTACCTTCTATAAAGAATAATAAAAAAATTCAATGTATTCGCCATATTTCAAACAGCTAATAAATTAATAATTTTGAATTTTTTAATTTAGGACACATTCTATGTGCATAGGCTATCGGCACATATAAATCCCATATGCAACACTGAAAAGGACAGCGATATTTTGTGTAACACTAGCAGAAATACATCCAGGTTAAATAGCCGAGACTCATGCACATATTGTACAGTTGAAAGTCAACTAAACAGTTTAGCTGCGATAAAAAAATTGAATTTTCATGAGACGTACAGATTTCACTATTATTTTAAAATAAGCCTTACAAATAATACAAATAGGTAATGTAAGGAAGTATGCGATGTAGTTAAATGTATTATATGATGAAGATATTATTATAATACGATTAAAATCCTCTATTACTTACTTCAGTCAGGTACTTAAATTCCGATTCTGATTATCCCAATCATCTTGAGCGTATTTAATCTTGACGTGTCATATCCACACTAAATGTCCGAGGTCATCAGCGGCATTTTTGCTAGATCAAAGGAGTGTCGCATATGGAATTTAATATATGTGCTATCGGTACTGAATGGAGCATAGGCTATACGTAATGGAGCATATGCCTTGTACGGAACCTTCGTAGCACGTTTTTTCTAAACGGTTCATTGTATGTATAAAATGAATATAACCTTCTTTGTCGGTATTTGATCATTTTTTATTTTTATAATAACCATAATTGACCGTCCAGTCATAGGTTGTGAAATATTCGCAAAAAACTGAACTCTTTGTCTTTGCTGTATTTTTTAATGTCGGCGCAATCTCACCCTCGAATATTTATATATTGTTTAAAATAATAAAATAAAGCCATTAAAATAAAAAAAAAAGTTGAGTTTTTTTAGACCAAAAAGAACCTAACTAAATTCTCTGGATTGTATTACCTATTTAAAAACAAATGTGAATATCCAATAATTTTTATGCTGGAATATAAGTAACCAGTACATGAATTTTAAAAGTTCTTGAATTAAAAAAAAGGACTGATTGTTTTACCTGGAGTACTTTTTGATACTGATTACCTCAACTCTGGCTTAGGGTTTATTACAATGAAAGCCGGAAATCTCTTAATATCGTTTGAAGTTGAATTTTTTTTTTTTTTTAGAATAATGTCCTTCATTATGTAACTGATGGCTCTGCAAAACTTATGTTCAGCTACCAAAAGATTTTGTACTATACTCCAATATGTTTGATTTTGAAGTGTTTGTGTAATTACAGTGATCAATACATCTACCAAAAATTGATCAATGGTTTTCAGGATGACATGTACTATGTAGAGTGAGTTTTGTTTGTTTTTTTAATTGTTTTTGTTTTATTAATATTTTCATTCTACTTTTTCAGTTCGGTTCAAAATATGTTACGTGCTTTGCATTTGCAAAATCTACATACGAATGAGGAGTGTAAAGCTTATTTAGGGAAAATGTTCAGAGTGAAATTTTACGAATGTCCGGAATGGTATACCGATATAGAAATTGCAGATTTCATGTTAAGTAAATGTATTTTGATACATTTGGACAATTACGAAGACAAATTTGATATGCTAGTGTTTATGGCTCAAAAATTATTTGTTTTTGCACAAGATAAGTGTAAAGTTGAAGGTGCTGATGCAGTAATGATGCAGGAATTATTATTAGGTAAGTTGGACCAAATATTTATTTAAGATGTTCATTATTAACACTGGATATGATGACTCTAATGACCAAGAACCCATTCTAACATTAATGGTGTCACTTCTTCTGGCACTATTAATTATGTAATAACAAATATTGCTACAGAAACTTATCACTCAGAAATAATCAACCCCAACTTGAGAGATCATTTTGCACATGTTTTCTCTCTAAATTTAACAAGCCATGATAAAGTTGAAAAGGTTGTAACTTCATATAAAACTCGTGATATGAGAGAATCCAATTTAAAACAGCTAGTATTTCATTTGGATAAAATAGAGTGGAATAACCTTTATACAAAATGTGATACGTGACTAACATTAATTGGTGCTTAGAAAGTAGCTGTTTACTTATCAGCAAATATAGCAAACAAGAAAATAATAAAAATAAGAAGTGGTATTCAGAAAACTTAAAAATTCCAAATAATCAGTTAATAAAACTTCACGTATTAATGGTAGCAACAAACTGTGATCAAGTTAAAGCAGCATATGTAAGTTGTAAAAAGGAAAACAAAAGGCAAATTATGGTAGCTAAACGAGAACGCTACAATTGCACAATCAATTCGGCCTAGAACAAAATAAAAGAATCATGGAAAATTATAAATGAGAACTTAGATAAGCAAAGAAGTAATTCCAACATCGCGATCATGAACAACAATCACTGATAATAAACAATTGTCTGAAGTTTTTGCAAGTAATTTTTCTCATACATGTAACAAAAAAATTATTGAACATTTTATTCAAAACCTCTCTTCCATGTACTTTGTCCGTCAGCTCTTTAAACACAATTCTCGTTTATACTTTTACTGAAGATCATATTGCTGATATAATCAATGGGATGGAAAACAAAGGCTGTTATGGAATTGACTATATATCTTCCAAATTGATAAAGATAATCCAGAATTATATTATATGTCCCTTAACTAGAATTATAAACCTATTTTTGCAGAACGGTGAATTTCCCGAGCAGATGAAAGTTGCACTAGCTCTCCCACTATTCAAGAAAGGAGTCACCTTACAAATAGATAACTATAGACAAATATCTTTATTACCTGAATTTTCTAAAATCTTAGAACGCTGTGTTTATAACATTATTATACAATTTGTCAAGCAAAACAACTTATTAACAACAATCAACACGGGTTTCGAGCAAAAAATCTGTAGAAACAGCAAGCTACAACTTCTTAAATTACATTTACATGGAGCTGGACAAAGGTAACCTCGCCGTCTCAATTATGTTTGACTTAAGTAACACCTTCGATAGTATTAATATATCATTTGTATTGGACAAACTGTATTACTTAGGCATAAGAGGTCCTCTGTTATCCTGTATCAATTCATATCTTCAAAAGAGATCTATTATAATAAAAATTCAAGGACAATTTTCAACGCAGCATGATGCTCCGATTGGAGTTCCTCAGGGGTCAGTTTTAAGTCCATTAATTTTTTTACTTTATGTTAACAATCTGCCAAGATTTGTCACAAAAGGGAAGATCAGTATGTTTGCGGATGACACAAATGTCACTGTGACGACTGAAACTCCTGAAGAGCTACAAGCAAACATAAAACTGGTGTATGAGGAAACGGATACATGTTGTCAAAGAAACAGGCTAATTCTCAATGAAAGCAAAACGAGTTACATTAACTTCTTTATTAGAAAACAGCTTTCCGCAGAAACGCAATTACAATTTAATTTAAATTTCTCTGACAATGCCAAATGTGTTACTTATGTAAAAAATACTATTCAGATTATAAGAGCCAAAAGATATACATAATTATGAGACACGACATTCCAATATGCTATTGGACATCTAAAATCAATTGCATCTTACACAAAGTTTAAACCCGAAATAAAAAACTTTTTGATTGATGAATGTTTCTACACGTTGGATGAGTTTGTTATCTATGTATTAATGTCTAATATTGTGACCTGCCCTTTGTACTGTGTATGTTAGCTTGGGCCAATAAACTATCCTATTCTATTTACAAAAACTATTAAATCTAAAGCTTTCACAGCTCTTTTATCAAATGCAAAGTTAATATTGTCACGTCATTTCACCCCTTAGGAAATCACCCTTCAAGATCTGTGGGTTAAAAAATTATAACAAACTAACACTATTTGTTTAATAACTTACTGAAGACTTTTATTAACTAAAATATACTTTTTGTGACTAAAAGAATCTTTAACAATGTTTATTAGTTGATATTTACATTTTGTGTTCACTTCGAATTTTTAACTTTATTTTTCATTAAAAAACTTACGTTTCTGCCCTTTTACATTAGCTTATATACTCTAAAAGCGCATCCAGAACCATCTAGCACAAAGTTCACTTCTCCCACCTTCCGTGGTAATCTAGAATAATGTAGAAATCTCGATACACTTCTATAGGCTTCTAGAAATCGTACTACTACCAGTGTCTCAGAGATGGCGTGCATTACAAGCGTTGACGAGTCCAGTTATAGCTGCTTAACCATTGCTATTACTCATGAGCCACCAACCCCCAGGGGGCGTAACGCATAACAATATGAATCAAATTTCCTGTCTATAATTTCAGTCAAAATATGATAAAACAAATAAAACTAATTCTGTCCCACTTGACAGCTCACACAGAATTGTACACTAACAAATAGTATATTCGTAAAAAATAGCAAAATTTGATTTTCAACATTTGACATTTCTTTAAGCTAGTTTGTTTCTCTTGAATGATTGGTTTGAAATCACTACAATCTTGAACAGTAAATAAATAGATAATAATAATACATTTAATGACCCAGAATGATGCAAGTATAGGATATAGAGTAAGTCTTATGAACACTTATTCAACATTTGAAATTATTCCATATTTTGTAACAGTTTCGAAATTACAGAATTGAAGGAATTTTGTGGTCGTTTCACTAGTAATGACTTTTTTAATGCAAGACAAGTTCTGCACATTTTTATATACATGACACACGATCTCGCCGTGTTAGTGATATTATATTTTTTTAATTCCCTCCACCACGCGCGCACCAACCGGAATTTTCGGCTGCCAGTGTAATTGGGGTATGTGAAGTACATACACTCCCAAGTAACAATTTAAAATTCATGGTTGTTAAATGCTTTTTAGATTTATTTAGGTGTTATCAATGTTTTATAATGATTTATGCCAGATTTATTGAATGCCAAATGCACTTAAAGATAGTTTTGTCTTAAAGTTTTACAAAAGGCCTTCAAGAACTTATATTAAAAGTAAATCACCTTTTAGTCTTTGTTGGCTTATTATTAATTTAACAAGGTATTTGTCAAGCCTTCAATAAAACTTTATAGCTGTTAAGTTCAAGTTAGGAGCATCAATTTTTATAGCCATTAAGAAAATGTTGTGGTTTTATCTTTGCTTTATGAAATTAATTTGAGATGGTTGTTAATGCTGGGCTATAAATCTAACATGCTTTGAAATCACTAAGTTTCAGACCGAACCTTCATAAAACCAACTGCTTGCTAGAGTTTCAATGAAGCAAACAAACATCTGTAATAAATCAGTCTTAAACATAAAAGGATTTTGTTTACGTTTGCCCAGATTATAATGTTTTAAAATAGGTAGTTTTAAAACTGTGGTAAGATATATACATATTCGTTGGCATTTTGTTTGTGTATGTGGAGCAGTGATGGATGATAAATTAAAATATCACTATAGTCTGTTTTTAAACCAGGAGGAGTAAACATGAAAGTTCCATTCACACTATAAAAGTAACTAGAAAATACACTAAAACCTTTTTGGCGTTTTGGGCAACCAACAGTACACGACTGTTATATAATGCGCAAACTATAAAATAGAAATTATAATCAAATAGTTTATGACACGAAATTAAAATTTTTATAATATATCAAAATTTACGACTATTGCCTTGTGTAAAACTGGTGAGGGCCTATCCAATCACAGATGTATGATTTAGCGTGTTAAATTTAAAACTCTCCTCCTGGTTTAAAAACAGACTATAGTGAAACCAAGGCACTTGATAAAAAACGGGAGAGACGAGGATTTAGTAGAGATATACCAAATAGGGTCTCGGCAAAGTGAGTTTTTAGGTTATATTATCCAAGCACCATAAATTCTGTCAGTTTTAAAGCGGTTGTGTTATGTGTTCAAATGGTTTAAAATTGGTTTTAAGATAAGCCTACAAGCTTTAAAAAATATATTAAGACCAGTGAGGCTTAAAATATACCTTTACAAAAATAAATCGACTATACTTAAAAAGCAATTGGTAATGTAATAGACATTGTAAGACAAAACATGTTTGAAGTAGAATTATTCACAGTTTATAGTGTTTGTACATACAGCTGCCATTTTATTTCCAGCACTCGAGGAATATAACGGTCAGCCATATTGGGAATGTCCCAGATCGAACAAGAAAATGTAATTTGTATCTGATATAAACACAATTTACATATACTAAACCATATTATGGGCAGATGCTAAAACTCTCGTTACGTTTTAGGGGCCATCCATTAATTACATCACACTTAGAAGAGGGAGGAGGGGTCCATATAGTGTGACAGAGTGTGACAAAAGGGGAGGAGGGAGTCAAACTTTTGTGACATCACGTTATTTACATCTACATATACCGTTGTTTTAATTGAATGAAATTAAAAAAAATACAAAAATTAGAAAATTCTACCTCAAAATGTAATGCTGTAAAATATGTGACGTCACAACGGGAGGGGGGGTAGGGTAGACTACAATGTGACAAATTGTGACATAGGGGGAGGGAGGGGTAGAAAAACCATGAATTTTGCGTGACGTAATTAATGGATGGTCCCTTAAGTCACAAAAAAAAATTATTTATATCTTTTTTTTAAATTGCGTATTTGGGGAGCGCACGAATTTTTAAGAACAATCTAAAACATGTTTTACAGTAAACTTAGCATCGTTGAAAATTTCAGTCCACTATCAGTAGTCCCATTAATTCATTACAAGTAGTCCATCTTTAACTATTTTTCTGAACTGTTCTTAGTAGTCGCCAATTGTCCATTTTATAACTTTTATATATCTATAGCGGCCCATAGTGCATGTAGAATAGATTTAATTACATTTATTTTTACTTCATTAAATACAAAAGGTCCGCTCAAAGCATTTGTGTGTGTCTTTTAAGTTTTGATATAGTGCCTATCCAAGACAAAGTATAGTTTTATAATACTCTTCAGGTACTCTCTGAGTAAAGTTTTAGATCATTTTTTAAAACTTGAAAGTTTTTTATTGTTTATTTATTATTAAGTTTATTAAAAGGCGTTGCCCCCAATTGTACAAATAAACTGAAATAAACATACAAAAATGTGTAAAACAATTAAATATAACAGCAATAATACAAATATAATATTACATCACATTAACTATTACACAAATATATTTTAAGATCATTAAGACTGAAAAAATTCAAATTACTTCCATTACAGTTAGACATCATTCTATTAACCCTTTAATTCCTGGAACCGAATGAATCCGCAAAAATTTTTCGTACTCCCAGCTTGAAAACCGGATAATTGCACGAGGCTGGAGGATGGGTTGAAAGCTGGAAACAGCCGCATCCGCCCGCAAATTTTGACTATTACCACACTGTGGTACGTTTCTAAGTGTTTTTATTTTGCATTTTTTTGTGAAAGTGTATGTTTTTAAAAAGCACAAATCTCTATTTTATTAATTATTTGAATATGTATGGCTAAATAAAGTATGTATATACCCATAAGCTTGTCATTTAATTACGGGAGACGTACAGATCCACAAGCGCCTCCCTCTGCCGCATAGCAGGCTTGACATGTAAAAACTAGTGCCGGAATGAAAGGGTTAATAGGATTATTCATCCCATATAGAGTTCTGTGATGTTCCAGAGCAAAGCTGTAAACCATGCGAAGTTGTTTTTGTGGAGTATGAAAGTTTATTAATGCTAACAAATCAGGACAGTCAATGTAATTATTACACAATTTATAGAATAGAAAAACATCGGTATTGTATCTGCGCTTCTCAAGACTTTGGATGTTTAACCTTGACAATATAGTCATATGCCATCAATTCGCTTGGTATACCCATTTTGAAAGATATAAAGCGTAAAAAACTATTTTATTTACCTGTGTTTGAAAATAAGGTACCCATACACTACTACAATTTTCCACGCATGATATAACATAACTAATATATAAGGTTTTAATTGCACATATATTTGTGAAATCTTTAGTACTTCTCTTAATAAAACCGAAAGTCTTCAGGGCCTTGTTGCATATGTAATCTATATGGTATTGGAAATTTAATTTGGAATCGAAATATATTCCTGTCTCTTATTAAGTTAACGTTTTCAATTAATGCATGTAAGCCCTTCTCTAGATGGGCCCCAGTACTTTTATAATGGTTTTATATCGCCTTAGATCCCTTCCAAACCATTTAAGTTTATAAGTAGTCTTAGAAATAAGTTTTATATTATAATATATTATAACTTATAGATTATTTAAAAAAAAAAGTCCTACTAGTAGAGTTTGTGTTTTTTATGTCACTTAGTATGCTAATAATCTGCTTTTTTTTTAGGAGGTCATTTATACCTACAAATAGTTAAAGAGAAGCTCCAATCTTGGCTTATCGGTTTGAAATTAAACATTTTGAAACTAGCCAGAGGGGCAAACTTTGCATTTAGTTCAGCCGACATAATGAAAGCAGCCAAGTCAAGTGGAGGAATAGAGCATGCTTTAGACTTGTTTCTATCTACAGGCAACGTGAATAGTATATCTGGTCTGGGACTTATGCAGGACAAAGGTCTAACCATCGTTGCCGAAAATATCAATCGTATGCGGTACATGTCACATTTCAGGGCTGTACATAGAGGTGCATTTTTCCAACAGATGCGAACAACTGAGGCAAGACAACTTCTACCAGATGCCTGGGGCTTCATTTGTCCCGTTCACACACCCGATGGTGCTCCCTGTGGTTTGTTAAATCATCTGACCATGAACTGCAAAATTACCGATGTCCCTGATGGTGAAAAAGTCAAAAACATACCATTGGTGTTAACAGAACTTGGAATGGTGCCTTTAAATTATGCTGATATGCTAGATTTAAAAAATAGCTATGTAGTGCAGTTAGACGGTAGAATTATTGGATATATTCCTAGTAACATTGCGGCGAGGTTAGCAGATAAATTACGTTCATTTAAAATTAAAGGTAAAATTGTGCCAGATACATTGGAGATAGTGTTAGTGCCATTGAAAAAGACTGTCTCGCAATATCCTGGGTTATTTTTGTTTACTGGACCAGCTAGGATGATGAGACCTTTGCTGAATCTGTCTACAAATAAAATTGAATTGGTTGGAACTTTTGAACAAGTTTACATGGATATATGTATTACCCCTGAAGAGGCATATAAAGGTAGGTTGTAAAATATTTACATAGTGAAATTCTCCTTTTCGCAAATGCAAAAGAAAGAGTATACTGCATTTGATCGGCACATTTTTAAAATCGGTAATATCGCTCGTAGAAAAAAAATGTTCACATCTCTGTGTTGGTGATTGAATTCTGAACAAATGTCGTCCATCCATCTGACTGTCCATCCATCATGTTTTTTGGTTCTTCCCCTATCCCTGCAAATACCGTCTCACCCTCTTATCACCTCGAAAAAAATAAAATATGTGAGAGCCTTTCACAATTTCTAATCGATTTTTTTAATAAAATAAAGTCTTTGGATGACATTAAAAACTTTAACCTTAGTAATTTTAGACGTGATATGAACACATTATTGGAGGATAATTTTATTTATAAATAAAATTCCCCCAAATAAATAATAAATTATAGTATGTTTTTAAACCAAGAGGAGTAAAGATGGAAGTTCTATTCACACCATAAAAGTAACCAGAAAATACATTAAAACCTTTTTGGCGTTTTGGGCAACCAACAATACACGACTACAGTGTTTTTGTGTGTATTTTATTACATTATATAATGCATCGACCTCTATTTGACCTCTACATATTCTATACAGCATTCATACCCATTACGCAATATATAAAGGCACCAAGTAATTATCTACTTTTACCTTCAGATTTATATAAAAGGGACTAAAAACTGATATTTAATGTGCAAACGATAAAATAGAAATTATAACCAAATAATTTATGACATGAAATTAAAATTTTTGCAATATGTCAAAATTTAGGAATATTGTCTTGTGTCAAACTGGCGAGGGCGTATCCAATCACAGATGTATAATTTAGCGCGTTAAATTTAAAACGCTCCTCCTGGTTTAAAAACAGACTATAGTCATTATGCAGTGGAATGCTCGTTCTGCTGTATCCAATAAAAATAGTCTTAGTAAATTCTTCAATGAAATGAAGGTTGATATGGCACTAATTAGTGAAACTTGGTTCAAGCCGGGATCCATGGTTAACTTTCAAGGTTTCCAGATTATCCGTAAGGACAGACATGATGGTAAAGCTGGAGTTGCAATTTTTATCAACGAAAACCTTAATTACAAAGAGATTCACCTAGTTAATCATTTTAACGACGAAATCTGTATTTGCGGTGCAGATATATTTAAAAAAAAAATTAAGTATAGTTTCTTATCTATTTACACACCCCCTAATATTAGCACAAACTCAAGGGATTGGGAACATATTTTTAATCAGGTTGCACCTCCTTGCTTAATAGGAGGGGATTTTAATGCCCACAATGCACTTTGGTGATCGTCGAAAAATGATGATTTGGGTTCTCAATTAATAAATGTTATCGATGACCTTGGCCTCATAACCTTGAATAATGGTAATGTCACTCGTCAAACAGAGTTGGATAAATTGGTGCTCCAATCTAAACAAAAATACCCCATCCTCTGAGCTATGGAAACAAGCTAATGCAACGCATTCCTTCCTGTCAAAAAATTTCTGATGATGTCGACTGGTTGAATGGTTTCTCTGATAGAGTAGCTCCACCATCTGCTAATAATTGTTCCATTACTCAAAGTACATCTGCAACCAATAGCCACTTTCTATGTCTCCCATTCCAATACCACGAACTAGAAACCACTCTAAAAAAAGTAAGAAACTCTTCAGCAGGTTATAATGACATAAAATAGCCTATGCTAGTGCACTTACCTAGCAATTCGAAAAAACTATTATTGGACATTTTTAATGACATTTATCTTTCGGGCTGTAACATTGCTGAACTCAAAAATGTCATCATACCCATACTTAATCCGGGGAAGGACCCAAACTGTCCTGAATCATACCGTCCGATTTCCCTTATGTCATGCATTCTTAAAACGCTTGATCGTATGATCAAAATTAGATTAGAATGGTGGCTTATTAACCAAAACATACTTCCATCAATTCGGCTACAAAAAAGGCGTTGGTACCCTTGACGCAGTTCTATCTTTAACTACTGATATACAAATTAATTTTTCCCGTAATAATTATTTGAGTTCCCTCTTTGAGTCGGTAAACTTTGGAAATTTTAGAAGAAAAACTGCAAGTTCTATTTTGTGTCTGACATTGCCAGAAATATTATAAATCTTTACTCAAATAGGGTAATATACATTAGAAAAAATGGGACCTAGACTAAACAATTCTGGAATTCCACAGGGTTCCGCTCTGGGACCTCTTCTCTTCAACCTATACACAGGTGATATCCATAATATAAATATCCCAAACTTAAACATTGTACAATATGCTGATGATCTTTGTATTTACACTGAAAATAAAACATGGAATAGGTCTCTAGAACCCTTGAAAGTGGGATTTTGTGTTTGAGGTAATGGATTTTTTAAAATGGCTTTGAACTTTCCACAAAAAAATCAATATTTTCCGTTTTCACAATACATAATACACATAACCTATTACAAACGAGGAATATCCCACTCGCTGGTTTCAATTTCCCCATACGCTCAGAGATCACATATTTGGGCATCATTCTTGACAGAAAACTCATCTGGAAACCTTTATAACAGACTACAGCTGCATATAATATGGCTCTGCTAGTAAGAGCCTATTAAGTAATCTAGATGTCATACAACGTAAAGCTCTAAGAATATGTCTGGGTGCTATGAAATCCACACCGAATGAATCCCTCCATGTGGAGGCTCTTGAACCACCACTTTTAATTAGAAGAGATTTGAGTAACAAGTTCATTCTTAAGCTTAATCTTTATACAGGGTTCAGACTCATATGGAAAACCTGGAGAACCTGGAAAACTCAGGGAATTTAAAAATCTTAAAAAAACACCTGGAAATATCAGGGAATTTTATAAATTGTATAAAAAATCAGGGAATTCTGCGTCTCGATATGGAAAACCATAGAATTCTTAAGAATTTTCACTGATTCAATTCAATTTAAGGAATTATTTTATGTCGAGTAAAAAATTATTTTACTAAAATATGTATGGAAATTTATATTTTTGGTTATGGAAAACCTGGAAAATTCAGGGAATTTTATCTGCTTCGCAAAGTCTGAACCCTGTTATAATACACCTCTGCTTCAAAAAATGTCTTCCCTCAATACTTTTGACTTAACCAACAGTTATTGGATTAAGAAGCCTTCCCCCCCTATTTGTATTTCATTTCGTGATACCTATGAACAGTTAGACATTATTGAAAAGATTTCATTAAGCGATTACGATTACTGGGCTTTGTGTACCAAACCTCGCGTTATAATGATAATCCAATTTTTGTGAAAAAATGTTACTAAATATTTTTGACCAGTTTAATGACTCAACAATTATTTACGTTGATGCCTCTAAAACCAAAGACAGTAACGGCTGTCCTACATTCCATTGAAACACGAGGAAGTCAAATTCAATTTTTAATTCATTGATAAGTGAACTAAAAATTAACTTTTATGTTACATGTCAAAACACTTCTAACACTAGTGTTAAGAATAAAATGATATACCGGGTGTAACAGGATCATGGTATACCCCCTTTTCTCCTTTAGTTTTGAAGATAATTAATAGAAACTTAGGATATACTACATACATAATAAGCGGCACTTTTTGACATACAATTGATTTATTTTCACTTCCGGTTTCGCCAGAAGTGACACTAACTTTGGATTTTTAAATGGATGATTACCCTATATATTATTGCATTTTTGAATTCTGCATAATTTTCTGAATCCAACGATGCCAAATAAGTGACATTTCAAACATCAATTTTTTTTATAATATAATTTTTCTTTTTCCATTTAAAGTGTGCCACGATGGTTCCGATTTATTCTAAATGAATCGAAATCCCGTTAAAAACACTAAATTATGTGATTTATGAGCAAATAAAATTCACGAAAATTGTTTTTTGGGGCAAAACTCAATTTTTTCAAATGGAACCATATCGGTACCGTGGTACCATTTATTAATACTATTAATAAGGAATTTATTCATATGCCGTATTAAAATGTGCGATAAATAGGAACAAAATTACAGCTAAAATAAAATAAGAAAATACAATTTTGTTCTTATTAAGCATAACTAAGGTGGCTTTGAAAACAATGAAATAATTAGCTTGTCAAACATTTGCATAGTAGAGACTCGAAAGAACCTCATTGCTACAATATGTGGACATAAATCATAATCCATAGCAACTAGCCCAAGGCAAAATTAATGATGTTAATTATTTTCGCTCATAATTACAACTATTTGCTTGAAACATTACAATAATTAGATTCTAGATTTATCATCTCAGTCATTACTTTAAAGTTTGGTTAAATTGAATTTAATGATATTAGGATTCACATTTTCTGTTGCTCATTAAGTAATATTGATAAACATCTTAACTATTTCCTGAGCTATTAATAATCAAGTAGTAATTAAGTGTACAGAATTCTAGTGGCTAGCCCCCATGCTTGAAGTAACAGCATAGCGAGACTGCTGGTAGTGGTGGTGAGGGGTAGCTGCGCAGTGAGTGTCACTGTCCGCTTGAGGATGAAAGTGGAGCACTCGACTACTGATTTGAAAAATCAGAAACACAAAAATCATTGAAATAAAACGAAAATGGAACTTGCATATCATTGTTCCATCCCTTAACGATTTTTAAAAACCAAAAAATGGCAGTTCTATTATAGCAATATTTGGAGCAAAGCACGATTGAATAAAGTTGATGTTTTATTAATAAGTTCATTAATTAAGAAGGATCAAGATGAACCAAAGCAAAAATTTTCGTATTTCCTACTGTAATAACATATAGTAATAATAATAATCTTTATTAATAGCATAAAGCTAACTTATAACCTTATTTATAGTTGCAACAAAACAAATATATACGTATACAACAAAAATAAAAAATAAATACATTACATTACAATATTTACAATACAAAATAAATATTTATTTATATTTCAATATGTTCGATACAATAATTTCTACACTGCCTTTTAAAGGACAAAAGCGACATCCAGCAACTAATTATATTCTGTAAGTCCTTTATGGAATAGGTTATTCTGACCTATGTATTGACAGCATCAATACAGAAATTCCCTCTATTTCTGGTGTCGTAGTTATGGGTGTCTTAAACAAAAGTTATTACTTCAAGCAGGTGGTGTGGCCACAACCCATGTTTTATCTTATATATAATGATCATTGTGTTAGTGAAAATGGTCTGTCTGACACTTAAAGTTCGGTCTGCTCCAGCTTGTATTTAATACTTGTGTATCTATTGCACTTTAAAATAATCCGTAGTGCTTCATTCTGTTTTGTTTTTGTATTTCATGTATCTGCGTGTTATTTAATAGATACAGAATGGTACTATAAAAGTTTAAGTGTGGTAAAATGATTGTTTTATATATTAATAGTTAATAGGAAGTTTCTTAATATTGAACTTAAACTTCTTCTTTAATAAAAATTAGGATTGATTCTTAAAACATACCAAATTCAACTCATTAGACGCATCTATTTTAGTAGGAGACATACATATAAATATAAATTCAGGTGTAGACTTTTGTCAACAGTATTTAAATATATTGTGTGAGCATGGTTTTATTTCTTTCATAAATAAAGCAACTAGAGAACATGACAGCCAAACATATTATAATGACGTTTCTTAATTTTTAGTGCATGCGAGTTCCGGGTTTTTCAGCCCGAGCCACAAAAAAATGTGTAGATAGAGTAGAATGAAACATTTCTGATATTAGATATACGTAGTATTTAAAATAATTCTGTTTATATTGATCTACTATATACAGGGTGTCCCAAAATTCCCGCGTTCCCGTTTAGGCGCTTATTCTATGGAGAAAAACGGTAAGAAGACTTATTATGAACATGTAGAGATTTTGATTTTCACTGAAAAAAATTGACACAACTTTTCGAAACTTGGTTTATAATTTTGCTTTATTAAGGCTTATTTTTGTGCATTAGGTACTAAAACTAATTTTATCCATAGGTGGAAAAACGACTCTTTGTTCCTACTTTTTTTTTACTAGTTTATATTTTTAATAGTCTAAGGTTTAATTATGATTACACGCTTAACATTATTTCAAAAACACCGACTTGATAATTAGCGGTATATAGCAGTATTCTTGAAAAAGCAGTTAAAACGAAATATCGACGATTCTTTTAGTAATGCAGATGACAAAAAAAATGTAGAAACAAAAGTTAACTACCACTCATTTCTCCGCTTATGGATAAGATCACTATTGGTTAATACTGTAGCAAATAAACCTCATTAATGCAAAATCATGTACCACTTCTCATAAACTTGTCTGAATGTATAAGTTAAAACCTCTATTTAGGAACCAACCTCAGAGGGCTGTAGCAAGTAGAATCGGCACTTAAAAGGGAATGCAGATATTTTGGGACACCCTGTATATACTATGAACACTTCAGAATTTGTTATTTTTGAAGTAAGGTTTACAAGAATCTCTTGAGTGATATCCAATAAAAATCTGTTAGTCTTTTCTGCAAGATGTACAGGCGATTTATACTTGAGGCAGCATCCCAAGGCACAATGATAAATGTGAATATGCAAGTGCATATTAAACATCTAATATCATATTTAGAAAGAATTATTTCAATTACATTAAAATACATGACTATGTAAGAATTTTAAGCATTTTAATAGGTAACCTTCAGATCAGATCTGATTAAATCTTAAAATTGTAGATATAGACAAATTTCAAATTATATAAATTCGAATTTTCTTTTCCTAACAACTCAAACTTTCACTTTTCAATGATAAAGAATACATTTATCAATTGGCCCTGACATTTCATAATTAAACACAGTGAAAGAAAAATGCCTTGATTCTAAAATAACCTTGTAATTATTGTCATTATTCGGATAAATATTTTTAGCCTAAGAATGAATAAAACCCATAGTTATGTCTATCCTTTATTTTGAACACATTTTTCTAAGTAGCAGAAAGACTTCCTAATACATAACATTTACACATTACGACATATATGTGATTTCAACAAAATTATTGAAAATAGACTAGCGAGACAAAAAAATTTACATAATTTCAAAATATACATACTTAAGTTTGAGGCAAGACAAAACATTTTAAAAATTACTACTAATAGAACACAATATACTTATTTGTTGGTGTCTTTGGCTAAGCCCGTGCAGCCTTAACTAGCCAATTAAAGTACTTTTGCAGGAATGTATCAACTCCCATTACCATTAACAATTTACTAATCTTTAGTTGTCTCCACCTGCTATGTCATACTCTTGAAAAATGGCCTTAACATCTTCGTATACCTCGTCCGCAGTCCTAGTCGCATCTATTCTTCTCACCAAATTGAGTTTATCATAATAATCAATAATTGGCCTAGTTTCGTTAAGGTATGTATTAAACCTTTTCTTTAAACTCTCAGGGTTATCGTCTGATCTGCCGCTACCGCTTGCTCCTCTGCCCAAGCAACGCTCTGTACATATTTCCAGTGGGCAGTCGAAAAACAAAACAAATTGCAGTTGAATTTTGTCCGCCACAACTTTATTCCAACCGTCTAGATTGTTTTGGTTCCTCGGGAAGCCATCAATCAAGAATTTGTCTTTGCCAGAACTATTAATAGCATTTTCTAAAAGACTGCAGGTGATTTCTACAGGGACTATTTTACCTTCCCGGATATAGGTTTCAATCAGTTCTCCATATTCTGAACCTGGATTGTTTCTTTCTTCTCTCAATAAGTCTCCCGCCGATAAATGCACATAACCGAAGTTCTCGACGATCCTCTGGCATTGGGTGCCTTTTCCTGCCCCAGGGCCGCCCAGAACGAACACTATTTTAGGTTGCATTTTTGTGGCTTTTCTGATAGCTCTAAGTACACTACTCGCCATAAAATGTAATCTGGTCGTTAATTTGACGTAAACATAACCTATAAATATCGTGAAATTATGATGACTTGACAGTTACGTAATTATTAGCCAATTTATCTAATTGTACATTTCAATTACTGTCATTAAATTTTAGTTTTTGTGATAAGTAAATGATGAATCTGATATACTTGTTCATTTAGTCCAAGAAGGGACTTTATCTTTTTAAAAGTTAAGTTGGCTGTACTTTGTACGTTGGAAACTGATGTTAAAATACCCACAGGGTTGTACTCAGGAGTGATTTGAGGTCTCAGTTGTAGACAAAAAAAAACAAAAGCTGTTATCGAAATAATATTAGTAATTAGTACCATGAAGTTACCAACCTAGGTACCTATGTCTCAAACCATTTTCTCTTTATTTTTCCAGAGTAAATTGTTTATAATTTAGGTTCTATTAGGAAGAAATTTAGAATGTTAGTGTTTTGTTATTATTTAAATACAGAGTTTGCACAGTCCTGATGGCCAAGACCACATAAAGTGTAGGGTTATATTAAGTCTGAATATTCTATTACGTTATTATAATAATAGAGTTAAGAATTAATAAATATAAATGTAAATTTTCCATAAGATGATGATGGTTAGTTATATATATATATATAGTGTATTATAGTTATCATAAATAAAATATTGGTCAAGGTAACTTTAAAAAAATATTATTAATTATTAACACATGCATAACTGTGGTGTGGTGCGTGAGTAGAATATCTACAGCGTCTGTTTTAAGTGGGCCTATCTATATATCTCCGTTGCTATTTAAGATATCAAAATATTTCCATACCAGACCTGTAGCTCATTGGAAGGAATATCCTGTGGTAAAAACAAATTGTCAAACCAAAGCCTACTTTGCAACTTACATACAAAAAATTTAAAAAGTGCAAATTTTTAAACACCTGTAATTCTGCTATTTGACAAGATATTAAGAATAGGTTTAGATCAATGTTGACTGCAAAAGTGAGACAAATAAAACTTTGGAATTAAAAATTTCCTGCATGATCTACCTTTTGAAGTACACTGTTGTACTGTAAAATAATGTTTGCAATTTAAAGTTGGCTATAGCATCGTTAGATAGTTATTTTTATTTTCTTTTAAATGGTACTCACGGTCCACCTTTATTTTTAAATCAAGACCAAGAACTTAAAAAAAAAGTTGGAAATTATTTTTTTAAATAATATTAGAGTTCTTTGAAAACAAATTAAATCAAAACAAAATTTAACGAATTAAAAACATAAATTTTAATAACATAATTTTAACTACCTTGTAAACAAATTATTTAAATTAACAAAATTTTTAATATTAGACTGCGTAGAAAATAAATGCAACTTATACACGTTACAAGAAATAAGATGCTTTAAATTTGTTGAAACTTGTTTGGCTCGAATTTGTTTTCATAGCACTCTAATTTTATTTGAAAATAAATTATTTCTAATATTTCAGTTGCTTTTCTTTTTAAGTTTTTGGCCTTGATTTGGAAATTAAGGTGGACTGTGGGGTATCATTAAAAATGGTGCCACAGCCAATTTTAAATGGCAAAATAGGTGTATACTTGAGGACAGTGAATATGGGGCATCAAAATTTGTTCAGTGTAAAGTGGGCTTTTATTTACTTCACCCCCGAAAAGCTATGGAAGATTGTAAATAATTTAATTTAGATTCTGATAAAACTTTATTTCAATTTCAATATTAGTAAGCTATCAGCCTTTAAAGGATAGTTAAATGTAGAGAATATTTACATGTCGGAGTTTGAAAGAGGGCAATACTTTTGTTGAGCATTTAGTTGCATTAAAACTTTCAACAGAAATAGACGTAAAATGGTAAAATAGTGTAAACAAAAATTTTTAAATTGTAAGTAATGAAATTAAATTTGTAAAATTATGTAAAATAATTGTACGTTAATATAAATATTGTAGTCTTTCTTATGGTCAATAAAACCGAAATATAAGAATTTTCATTTACAGCTGACGGAAAAATCCCAGGTGTACATCAAGTTAATTGGATTTTAAAGGAAGTAAGCTTGAAGATGCTTCCCGAGCGACATTTAAAATGTCTTCAAAACAATTTTCTAAATTGTATTCAGTAGCAAGACTCATTTTTATAATTAATATATAAGTTCGGCTCACGAAAAATATACTTAACTGTTATTATGTAAATAAACGTGTCAGTTACTAGGTTATGGAAATCCTACACAAATACCTACTATGAAATGTTGTTGTTTAATGTAGACTTCCCGACAAATAAAAGTAGGGCAGCTGTTGTTCATTGAAAACTGTAATTTTTAGTTATGTAAATTGATCTTGGTAGACGACATTCGTGCGGCGGTGCCAACTCTATACTATTTTCAAAATAATACAACTGGTTCTTAGGAAAATTAGACAGTAATTTATTAAAAATATCTAAAGTAAAAATAAAAAACAAACAAAAACATAAATAGTAGAATTCGATATCTAGTGATGGTTTCATGATTATTTATTATTTCTTGCATTCTTCTGGGCATTGAATCAATTTGTGGTAAGGTTATGACTTTCCGCCAGACTTTGCCAGGTTTCCTCAATGAGAGACCATAAATGATTTTTATTTAACAGGATAACATTTTGTTTCTGCATTTTCGTAACCATTATTCCCCAAGTGTTCTCCCACGGATTCATGTCGGGACTTTTGGCAACCTAAGGCAGAACTCAACATAATTTTCATCTAGATAACTTCTCTCACAATTGGCGGTGTACACTGAGCAATTATCGTGCTGGAATATAAAATTGTCATCAGGGGAACGTTGTATAATGGAAGGCAACATTACATTATTAAAAATTTCCAAATATTTTCTAGAATTTAGCCTTCCATCGATATACCCCTAAACCTTCCATTGACATCCACGCCAAAACGTTAACTGAAAACCTTCGAGATCTATCATTATATGCAATATAATTTTCATTAAACCGACCGTGGTGGCCTATACATGCGAATACCACCGTCATTGTTGAATTGAAATATTTTTTCATCAGAAAAAATTACATTTCTCCAAAATTCAGCATCATTTAATAAATGATTGAGAGCAAATATTATATGGCCTTGCTTTTTCTCTTCTGTTAATTGATATTTTTGCGGCAGCACAATTTTTAAGATCAAACTTTTTCATTCTTCTTAAAGCCGTCCTTACAGAGGCGAAGAAATTTGTTTCAAATTTAGCCTTACTTGCATTATCGAAAGGATGCTTTAGTAAATATTTTACTAAAGTAGTGTCCTGCTCTTCCGAGGTTTTTCTTGGTCTATCTGTTCCTACCTTTCTCAACAGTTCCTTCATTTTTCCATTTCTTTTAATTTTCAAAATAGCATCCTTGTTGACATTAAATTCTTCCGCAAGAAGTCTTATTGTTCAACCGTCCTCAATCTTCGAAACAATTTATAATTTTGAATGATGCTTAATTGTTGTGGCATCGTGGAAATTAAAAATAATAATTTCTGACAAATCAACAATTGTCAAAACTGAATTGACAGACTATTTCACAAAACTAAAATAAAGTGTCCTAGTTTTATTTTATGGGAAGTGTACTGTTAACAGTTACTAAAATTTTATTTATTATAATTACAAACTTGATGCTTTTTAGGAGTAACAACACATATGGAACTATCAAAAACAGGTTTCCTGTCAAATTTGGCTCAACTAATCCCAATGCCAGATTGTAACCAATCACCCCGTAACATGTACCAATGTCAGATGGGTAAACAAACCATGGGAACACCTTGTCACAATTGGGATCTGCAGTCCGAAACTAAGCTGTATAGATTGCAAACGCCTAGTACCCCCTTATTTAGGCCTGTACATCATGATAATATAAATTTAGACGATTTTGCAATGGGAACAAATGCCATCGTTGCTGTTATTAGTTACACAGTAAGTTAAATATTATTCAAAACCATGATATTATTTACTATAACATGAACACCATAATCTAATGCTGCCTTCATACCACGGAATCATATATACGTGAAAGGTAACAAAAAGTGACTATTCGTCAGTATTAGCATCTGTATTGAAAGTATCGCAAGATGAGACTCCACAAGGGTCAATATTAGGACCCCTTCCATATTTGATATGTATTGTGAATGGTAATAATATTATTAAGAATTGTATATGCCATTTTTATGTCGATGATAGCCAGTTGGCTATGATCGATGTAAGCAAAGTAAGGTACTTTACA
This sequence comes from Stenurella melanura, assembly GCA_963583905.1. Lineage (NCBI taxonomy): Eukaryota > Metazoa > Arthropoda > Insecta > Coleoptera > Cerambycidae > Stenurella > Stenurella melanura. Next base: position 41,797,411 of record OY757316.1, read on the forward strand.
GATATATAGTTATACAGTACCTTTAGATCAGAGGACTATATTGACGTAGCATGTAACATAAATGAAGTTCTCAAATACCTTGTTAATATATAAGGTAAGTACTACTTCATTATAGATGCCAAAAATCTTCATTTATGGTATTTGAATATAGCTTTAATATAAAGCTTATTTTGCAGGACAGGAAATGTTATTACAATAATTTTATTATAATTAGACTATATAATTTAAGTTTTTATATACAAGAACGAGGTATTTTTGACAATTTGATTGACCTATATATGCTAGACAAATAAACATTTGAAACAAGTAAACATGAAAGATGGTAATTCTACTCTCAGCTTCAATCAGGAATAATGGCATAAACGTAGTAGTTATCTGTTCCATTTGGAATTCTTTATTATCGTGTGTTCCAGTATCAGGCAAAGGACTGTTTCTTATAAGAGCAGCTCTTGTCTCTAACATTTTAATACTTATTTTAACCCGATGTAGACACATCCTGTACTTGTCTTTCTGAAAAAATGGGGTGGGGGGTAAAAACTTTTCGTTTCACCTGAAAATTACCAATTTTTATTTATAAAGCCTAAAAAAATCGAATTCACATATTTTCGTCAGAAATTGAAGGGGGCTGAAAACCGGCCTTAGAAATCCTATTTTTGTTATTATTATATATATATATATATATATGTTCATCAACTGTATGAAATTTTCATGCATTAATGATCTAAATCTTGTCCATATAAGTATCATATTATTCGTAGTTTGACGTATAGCATTTGATTTAACATCACTGACCAGTTATTAATTATTAGGGTTATGACATGGAAGATGCCATGATAATCAATAAGGCATCTGAAGAACGTGGCTTGGCGCATGGCTCAATATATAAATCAGAATTTGTGGAACTAGACCATCCATCGTCCTATTTTGAAAGAGACCCAGAGAAAAATTTATCTGAATATCTCGACTCAGATGGACTACCCTATGTAGGAAGGAAAATGTTTGAGGGTGATCCTCTCTATTGTTTTTATGATTCTGATAGATCTACCTATGTCGTTAAGAAGTTCAGTGGTAAGGAGGATTGTTTCTTGCATAGCGTGAAACTGTGTGGAAATCTAATAAGAAATCCCAACAAAACAGCTTGTTTAACATATCGAATTCCGGTGAGTTGCTTTTAGGGCTAGGTAATTATTGATGTTGATGTTTTTCATTTTTTAGCGTAATCCTAGTGTTGGTGACAAATTTGCGAGTAGAGCTGGTCAAAAGGGTATTTGTTCACAAAAATGGCCTGCGGAGGATTTGCCCTTTACGGAGACAGGTATGATAAATAAATATATTATTGTCAGTATTCGTTCGGTATTACTTTATTAACAATATAAGCTTCGTGCATCTTATGTCACACATAACCTCAAACTCCTGGTTTTTGTAAAGTCAATAAAAGTGTTATTAGTGGAGTAAAACTAAGGGTCTAAATTGCTTTAAAATGAATTGTCACTATAGCAATTTTTTTGCTGGAACTTGTTGTAAGCATTACAAGAAGTGTGGGAATAAGTTTTGGATTAAATTAGTGTGGTGGAAAGCTTTTGTTTAAACAAAAGAATGTTCAATATCATGTTTTTTCACAATTTTTCTTATATATCTCTGGTTGTATAACCTGTACCGCAATAAAGAAGCAGAAACAAATTGTTCACAACGAAATTGTGAAGAAAACTAGATTTATCTGAAAATTTTGGTCAATAAGCCAAGTCGTAAAACATAGTGATATTTTAGAGGGGCCATTTTAAAAAAATTGATGCTAACTTGAATAATGCAAATATTTTAACGAAAGTTTAGAAGAATATACCCCTTGTATAGTTCGGTTCACCAATCCTGTCGTTCACATTATCATCTTTTGATTTCTGAATCAAATCGATTCAAGGTCATACAAAATGGCATAAATGGGCATACCACTTGAAAGAAGTTTTCACTTATAATCTCCCAAGTGCTTGAATTATTGCCGGAAATTTTTTGAATACATGAATTTTCTTCAAAAATTCATGTACGAGAAAAATTTCCTGCAATTAATTCAAGCACGCGGGGATTCGGTAAGAAAATTTCACACGAAAATAAATTAAATAAACTCTAATTTCAACTAACATTAAGATTATTCTAAAACATAACAAGGTATAAGATTAGTAGGCCATGAATGGCTCTTGTTGACAAAGTGACAGAAATGCATCGGAATTAGTAAGAAGTATTGTTGTGTCAAAAGTTAAAATTATAAGAGTTATTTGAAAATGGAATGCCTTTATACGTATAATAGATAAATAATATCTCTTCCACCCATTTTAGTTTCAAAAAATTACTCAAAATTGTTTAGGACAACTCTATTTGCGTGTTATGGAATAAGTTTTATTCACTAAAATAGGTGAAACGTTGTTTTATTTATATATTTTCATGTTTTATACACATACCATAGCACAGTTTCAGTACAGTATAACTGAGATGGCTTTGAACGAAAACGTCATTAGTTATTTATCATTATTTCATTGACAGTTTAACCAGTTTAAGCTCAATATTTCTTATTGTTGAAGTTATTTTCGAGGTTTTTAAAGAATAAGATTATAGAGTATGGAATAAGAACATAATATTTCTCGTTTAATATGAAAAATAAAATTCCATTTTTATGTATTAGCAAATGTCAAATATGATCATATGACAGAAAAACTTCCACTTGTTAATTTCGTTCAGGGTACCCTGAAGGATGAAAATTTCCGGAAATTTTTTGGGTTGCCATAGTAACGATACAAAAACAAGCTTCTGATTGGCTAAAAAGGTAACGTGTGAAATTTTCAGTAAAATAAACATTAGTAGCACCATAACCTCTAATTTTACGTTTTTGTAAGTTTATTCTCATTTTTAATGTTTTTATTCACATTTCTAGATTGGGTCCAGTGTAACATTTATAAACTCTCGCACATAGAATAAATATAATTTTCTAATCTCGTTGAAGCAGACCGTTTATTACAGGTTGAATTTTCAACCTGTAAATAATCAAATACATTTCTTAATATCAACAATATTAATAAATTCTCTGCATATTATGTGAGCGTTTATTAATGTTACACTGGACCCATTTTAGAAATGCAAATAAAAACATTAAAAATGAGGATACAAAGTCGTAAAATTCGAGGTTATGTTAGTCATATGTTGCTACTGCTCTATTATTACTGTATGCAATTTTAATATTATAATATTCTCGCCAACTGACAACACTATTTCAGCGGTCGAATAGACTAACTACAAAACTACAAAATCAACTACGCCACAGACTTACTTTTGGAGTACATATTATAAATTGTATCCCTCACATCCATCTTCCTTGCCTTCACCAATTCCATAGTTTTATTTTTCTTTTTATGTCCATATTTTGCCACAGTAGTATTTGGGGTGTCCTGCTCCTTACAGGTTTCCTTACAAATCCATTGCACCGTCCGCGTACAAATACCCGATGCATTAGAAGTACGTTAAAAGAAAATTTACTTTACAAATATCTGCCACGGTTTCTTCACAAACAGTAAAACTAAAGCACTCGCGGACTATTCAATTCACATAATTACAGGAAACTTAAAACACCACAGTAAAAACACTACAAACTTACATAAATAACGAGAGGAAATAGAAAATTACTTCATGTGACAAATGCGTCAACTGTAACGCTACTGAACCGACAGAAAGCTAAATGTTGGTTGCGGCTATAACAACCAGTTGTATTATTCGTCTCTAAAACGCATCGTTACACTTGGAACTTCTGTCGTAGTTCCAGGAGACATGACTTCTGTCATTTACAGTGTAACGTGGTAAGTATTTAAGCTGATAGAAATGTCATGTCTTTGATAAGTACATAAATTGATGATGTGAATGACAACATTGGTGATTTGAAGTTTAGAGCTAAACTGTCAAGCCAAGTTTAAAATTAAAATGTTTATAAAAAACAATTCCAAAGTCTAAAATTGAATCGTCAACTGTTTAGGGGCACCAAGTTGTACAGTAAACATTTTTATTTCAGATTGTAGATTTTTTTATGTACTTTTCGGTGGTATTAACGAAAATACATTTTAAGTTTTTTAAAATTAATTTTATATAAATTTTCTAATTTTTTTTAAAAGAACAAATACATTTTACCCATCAATATTTTGCCCAAAAATAAAAATTATTAGTATATGTTAAAAGTACACAAAAATACAAACAATTTAAAAAAAAGTATTTTTATCTGCACCAATTGGGAGCCGAGTTATGACATTTTGTGCGTAGTAAAAGAAAAAAGTGATATACAATTTTTTTCGAAAATGTGTAATTTCCTTAAGAGTGAGCAAGGTGACAAGATGAATCCTAAATTCTGCACCTAGATGGCACTAGCGACTACTATGGCTATCCAGTTGTAATAACTGGTGTTTTATTCCCCTAATTATACAAATTAATCAGACTATACCATTGGTATAGTACGGAGTGTCCCAGTAACTTTTGTAGACTCCGTCGATATTATAGTATATCTATCGAAATCAAAACTGTGCTTACCCTTTTCCTTCTAGGTGATTATATTCTTTTTGGTGCCCCTCAACCAGGTCACTTCGCAACCAAACTCTACTGAATATAGAATGAACTCAGTTACATATCATGCAAATAAAACACTTGATTTCTGAAAACACTTAAACCACTATATTTGCTGAAGAAAAATGAAAACAAACGAAAATGAGAATCACAAACGATTAACAAACGGCAATTACACTATATCAGAATATGAAATGGTCCGCGGCTAGTTCAAATCTTTCGCTGAATCGCAGCCGAATACTCTTAGTTCAATTACAACACATTAATTTATGATTATTATAACCGACAAAATACTGAACAAATTTACTGACTCTAAAATTGAAAAAGGTTCGCAAGACGAGAATTTACTATACCCTGTAGGTAGATGATGACTGATCAGACGCTAAGCCAAGAGTCTCAATATCATCTCCTTGAAATAAGACATCTCAAAAGTGGGCGGTGAACTTTTCAAATTCCTACCAATTAAAACAAAACGTTCCCTGCATTAAACCATCTGCCAACTTGAAGTTAACTACAGACGATTTAATTATGTAAATTAACATTATGTGCATCACATGGCGACATGCCGTAAACCTCCCTAATCTTTTATTATCCTATGTTGGCCTATCTAACACTTTATGCCACTAAGGCAGATGAAAAGAACCCCTTTTGTCAGTACTTGGCTTTTGTATGGGGAAAAATCTACCTCATTTGGCCTATCTAACATTATTACATATATTTTCTGGTGAATCAATTACTTTACTCCTAGAAGCTATATATGACTCCCACCGTCGTATTTTATCAACCGGCCTGGATAAACATGTGTTTGGCCATTTCTTTAAACTTGAAATAAGACTACTCTCTTGGACATAAAATAATTTAGCTGTTATTTATTTCTTCCCTGTAACTAATCGTCTACTCCCTAATAAAACTAAAGTTAAAAAGCATCTTTACAGGGCTCTTAAAATAAATCAGTTTGCAACATAAAACAGATATTTCTATGACAAGTACTTTACGTTATTTTACTAAGGTCTCGACCCTTGAAATATTACTGATGATCTGAAGGAAAATATTCTGTACGTGACAGGGCTGAACTTGACTTTTGTTACACAGTCTTATAAGTATATTCAATAAGTGTAAAAAATCAAAGTTTGTTTTACACAAAGATAGTGCAGTGCGAATGAAGTACTACTTGAAAGCCTGATCTTAAATTTTAAATTGTATCGAAGTGGTTCCATCTACTAAAATAGCATTGTACTAAAATTATGATCAACAATCATCAATGTTTTCAATCAAATTGCGTCATGTTATTTAACTTAAAATAAGTATAAATTGTACATAAATAAAGAGTACAGGATTGTTGAAGAATATCTTTGGCTAAAATTTGCTTATTAGGGAGATCTCTCTTGACTTGACGGGTTACCCCCTCTCTCCCACTGATCTTAGGCCTTGCTCGCTCTTAACGATTTGAAAATTGTGTAAAATTGGTAGGTACTTATTTTTAGTAAATAAATCAAAAAGTGTTACATATAACTACAAAATAGTATAGCACAAAAAAAGACTATGGAATCACAAATACTTTGGTTTTTTTCTTTTTGCATTTCTGTGTGGCGAATTGTTCTAAGAATGTAACAGTTTAAAAATGGAGTTCAAGCATTTATAAGTTGATATATAATATTTAAATATCTTTAAATTAATTAGTCTGACCTTAAAAATATATATGATAGAAATTAAAGGTCTTGAAATTCTCAGTTTAAAGATAATTCTAGATATGATTTTATCCAGTTCTGTATGTTGGCTCTGATTACTACATTGCTTAACTTTAATTTAAGAGAGTTAAAATGCACGCAGACAAATTCTGCAACTTTATTACCCATGTTTAAATAACCATACATTTTTTATACAAATTCTAAGCTAGCTAATTCTGTGAATTTTGGGTGCGGTATCCGTATTGACAGTGAATAGCTGATATATTTCTAGATAATTTTCAGCTATTTTTGAAATATAATTTACAATTATATCGGTTTATAATTATAGACTAGTTGAGGATTATTTTTTTATGTAATGGAACAACTTTTCCTAATTTTGGAACATTTGGAAACTGTTGCTACTCTAATGAAATATTAGAGTTGTAAGAGTACTGGCTAATTTATATTTACAGAATCGTATGAATCGTAGATATTCCTTCAACATTAACATATTTTTTTGCTTTTATGTTACTTATTATTATGTCTTGTCTTCTCTTCAGTAACATGTGCTATACAAACTAAACTGGCCTTAATTTGAAAGTGTACACCTTGTCAACTCATTATTTTTAACGCAACTTATTTCATATGCACAAAGAGAAATTACTTCCAAAGGTGTATCTATTTTGTTCCACCAATGATATTGTGTGTTATATAATACTTAGAAACTTCAATAAAGCCAATACTTAGGATATATCAAAATTATTATATATTAAAATAAGACTTTTCTTGGTTAGAATCCTAACCTAAAACTAATAGTTGTTTTACTGACTAAAACCATTATATGTATTAATATACATCCTATGTATTGTTTTTATTGGAATTTTCAAGTGTTATAATGACACTAATCTCAAAAATGAATATAAAAAGAAAACTTTCATAAAAATTCCAAAAATCAAAATTTAATGTTATAGAAGAATTCTTTTCACATTTATCTCAAGTATTTTCCGTGGTGACACCATATGTCACGCTATAGAGAGCATATTTACCATATGCCTTTTTTTTTTCATTTTTAGGATTGGTTCCAGACATTGTATTCAACCCTCACGGTTTTCCATCTCGTATGACAATCGCTATGATGATTGAAATCATGGCTGGCAAATCGGCTGCTCTGCATGGTCTTGTTCACGATGCTACCCCATTTAGGTTTACCGAGGATGATACCGCAATAGATTATTTTGGTAGACTCCTGGAACAAGGCGGTTATAATTACTATGGAACCGAAACTATGTACTCTGGAATTGACGGTCGAGAAATGACTGCACAAATTTTCTTTGGAGTTGTACATTATCAAAGATTGAGGCACATGGTTTCTGACAAGTGGCAGGTTTGTTTCCAATGATTTTATTGCTAATAAAATATTATTATTATGAATAAAAGAAGTTACGATATTGCATTACCTAATATACGATTCAAGTGGTTTGAGCCCTCCCTTTAGCACGCATTAATATTTTAATAACTCAGATTAAAACATTTAAGGGATTATTTCATTTATATCAGAAAATGTACCCATTTTTCAACAGATTCCAAATTTTAAGTGGCCATTTTTCGAAAATTGCTGATTTTTTATTAATTCATTAATTGTTTAATTTAAAAAATTGTGGGTTTAATATTTGTCTATTGTAAACCGCTCATTAAAATTTTAATAACTGAGATTAAAACATTTAGGGGATTATTTAATTTATACCACAAAATATACATACCCATTTTTAAACAGATTCCATTGGCCATTTTTCGAAAATTGTTGATTTTTTATTATGTAAAATTTTGTAAATACATGTTGACATACTTGGCTATTCGACCTATCTGTCGAGTGGTATTAGTGCATGGTGTTTACTTCAGTTCGAGAATATTATTTTTAAAAAGTGTGCAACAATTTATTGGTGACATTTATCATGGTCGACAATTTTAATAGATCAAGAGTATGCTTCTAGAGGTCAGAATATTGAAACAAAATATTTCTGTCAAGTATCTCTGTGAATCCTCATTTTCATAAGGATAATAGATAGAGCTTCCTCCATTTCATAGTTTGATCACTTTGAAATGTTTATAGAGCGTGAGGAAGTCTCAGACTAGTCGTCGAGAGATATATAATCCGGAGAGTAGTTGTTCATTTGCAGTCTGGTTATTATCCTTATGAAAAATAAGGATTCGTAAAGGTAATTGACAGAAAGATTTTGTTTAAATTTTACTAGATTCGAGAATAGACAGACCCCTTGATGTCATTTTATCTGTCAGATGACGTAATATTAAAGTGCCTGATTTTTATTATAATACCCAAATATATTTTTAGGTTAGATCGACTGGTCCAGTAAATATTTTGACTAGGCAACCTCTGAAAGGAAGGAAAAGAGGAGGTGGTGTTCGTTTTGGAGAGATGGAACGTGATTCGCTTATTAGCCATGGAGCGTCATTCTTATTACAAGATAGGCTATTACATTGTTCAGATGAAACGACGGTTAGCGTTTTTTATTTTATCAAATGCTGAATTGAATGATTTCGCACCAATGTTATTTTTTTGCATTACTCATGTTTGAATGGCGTATATTTACAGGAGATTTTGGTTATTTTAATATGGTATAAATACTTTGCATATTTCTTTAATTTTAAATGTATCCTATATTTAAAATTGGTCAATTTTGATTATAAAAATAATTTAGTTGTCTTTCAGGCTATGATATGCACATCATGTGGATCACTCCTTGGCCCAGTAACAGTCGTTACTAGGTTGGCTGAGAAACCAAACCAGTCAGATACCAAAGAAATGTGTCGGATATGTGGACATGGTGATAACATAGCTGAAATCCAGATACCGTACATATTTAAGTTTTTTGTTACCCAGTTAGCCTCATGTAATATAAATGTAAGGTTGGAGTGTCAAAAAGTATGATTTTATTTTTTTAACTTTGTTAATAAATGTTTAATAATTTGGAAAATGATACTATTGTTTTAATATCATCCGCTACTTTAAATGCTAATAATGTACTATTTTCCGATGAATTGGATTAGTATGTTCTAGAGAAAAAAGTCAAATGTACAAAGACTAACTTTGATTTTGTAATAACTTTCCATTGAAAATGGTGCCTGCCAGTACAGGAGATAAGGAGACTTCATTGTAAATTAAGGATCTACTAATCTCATAAATTAAGATTTGATAAGAAAATTTTTCTATTATCTTAAGAGTTTTTTTCCTGCTGACTTGTTCTAAAATTAATTATTCTGATGTCAAGAAAAATTTCCAAATATATCGCCTTGTAATTTTTTTATTTAACATATTGGGAAAACTATGACATTGGTGAAATACGAGTAGTGAGAATAAGAAGATGGATTGTGTTTATATGGGAGGAAAAATGCAAGCTTGTGATAAGTTAGATATAATATTTAATGGTTCAATAAATAAAATTATCATTATTCAGTTAGTATTTTAATTACAACCATTAGTAGAATTATCCGTAACAAATATATATATTTTTTTAACAATATGGCAGGCTTGAAAATGTTTTGAAAAAGTAATTTTCTAATTATTTTTTAAAATTCCATTTGAATAAAATAAATTTAAAAATACTAAGAAAACCGGTCTCCTCCAAAAAAAAAAACAGGTCTGGGGTAAATCACTTCTTCTCCACCCCGCCTCTCGACATGCCTGGCCAGCCCTATTTACAGACATATGCATACAAGTAAACTATTAAGATTTTCGATTACAAGAGTTGTACCAGTTTTTTTTTAAATCAAGTGTACATATGGGGCTGGATTTATACTACAGTTTGCAAAACTGGATCTGGGATGGTCTACCCTTTCCCTTTATTAAATGTTGATGTATATGCCAATAATTGCCACAATGTAGTTAAAAGCAATTTTGAAATGTTTCAAGCTAGGAGATAAAACAGAATAAGTAAAAAAACAAAAGTACCTCCATACACTGGAATTTAGTGTCGGCACTCGGTCAGGGTCGAATGTCTTTAACGAAAACTAAAAGTTTATCAAATTTTCTTTGTGCCAACTACATTCCTATTATTACTCTCATCTGTCAGTCCTTAATGCTTTTTTAAATCGAACACCCTGTATATGTTGTTAATTGAAAGTATATCAGGTTTTCTTCTAACAACTTTCCAAATATTATTTTTCTAATTATATTTTCAATTTGAACCACCCTGTATTTTTCATCAAAAGCACAGCAGATGTCTTCCTCGGCAACTTCGATAACTACATTCCAAATATTATTTTCTCCAATGTTTACTAATCATTTTTTAACGTGACCATGTAGGGTATATTCTCCACCAAAAGTAGAGCAGATTTCTTCTTCGGCAATTGTGACAACTAGATTCCAAATATTATTGTCCGCTAAAGAAGTTCATATTGGTCCCATATAACTCAACTTATTTTAGACCAAAAATGTATCCCTGCAGAAGAACATTCTCTTAAAGTAAGATGGAAAAAAGTTATTTAGTTGTTATCAAGTACATAGAGTACTTACAGGGATACAGGTCCCACCAAAATTCGAAAATTTTATATTCGATATACTTAACTGAAATAATTGGAAAAAATGTTTTTCTGTCTGACTTTAAGAGGATGTACTTTCTCAGGGATACATTTTTGGACTAAGATAAGTTGGGTTACTTGGGCCCAATATGAACTCAGGAATCACCGGTCCTCGTTCGGGAATTCAATTCTGGGACACCCTGTACATATATTCTTTCCTAATTATTTCTTAGAAAAAATCAATCTGCATTACTATACCGGGTGAGTCACGAATTGCGCTCGCCCCGATATTTCCTAAAATATTTGGAATGAAAATTGAAATTTGGGGGCCTTATTACACGACTAAAATGCCATCACTTCAATAAAAAATCAAGTTTGGTGCACATCCGGTTTGATCGGAAATGCCCACAACTTTCGATTTTTAAATGGAACACCCTATATATTTTTACATTTTTGGAATCTAGAGGAAATTTTGAATACAATACATCCATTTTGGTCACTTTTTGATAAACATAAAAAATTTTATTAAAAATATTTCTGAATCCAGAGTGCTGTGGTGCCCAAAATATATTTTAGTTTGTGTGCTACGTTACTATAAAAATAAAAAGAGCAATATGATTGCATTACTTAATTTTCTAGAGGCGTTTAAAATTTTTAAATGTGATTTTTACCCACTAACTCGGTTTTTTTAAATGGGAATTTAATCGTTCACCAACATTTTTAAATACCTCATTTTCATACGAATCTAATGATACCAAAATTTTCAAAATCCGCTCAGAAATATTTGAGATTTCAGCCAAAATACAATGCAAACAAGCTTTTAGAAACATGCGGCTAATAGATAATAGATTAGTGGGCTTTGGAAACTAAAATGGCACATTTCTGTGTAAATCTGGTAACCTAATAACATTGGAAAAACCATAGTAGCCATTGAATGTAATATAACAATATCAGCTGTCAGACAGACTCTGTAGTTATAGGCAATCTATTGCAAAATAAACCTGATAACTTTTGGCCAAAAAAATATACAGAGTGCTCATCCAACAGCAAAAGTTCAATGCTAAATAACAGGTGCCAAATATGGAAGGCTTGCGCAAATACCTTTACATATGTCCACCATGACTGAATTATTTCTTAGGATGACCACCCTGTACATTTTTCAATAATGTATAATATGTGCATATGCCAAATATTATTGCCATCTGTCACATTTTCAATCCCACATTCAGGTAATGGAGTGGAAGTATAGTAGTGGTTAAAAAATTTCATTTTTTTTAAATTTTTCAAAAATGTTGGTAAAAAAATTTTCAAATTTGTTTTCTTCTGAAATAGGTTTAGAATGTCATGAAACGTAGAAATTTTAAATTTTAGCAAAAAGGAAAGTTTCCTTCTATTCTATAGTAGTGTTAAAAAAAGTTTACAAATTTAAAAATTCGGTATATTTTTTTTAAATAGGTTTAGATTGCCATGAAACGTGAAAATGTTAAATTTGAGCAAATAAAAAAAATTTCCAACTATTTTAGTGATAAAAAATTTTGAAAAATATTGGTGAAAAAAATTTTCAAAATGTTTTATTTTGAAATAGGTTTAGAATGTCATGAAAGGTGAAAATTTTAAATTTGAGCAAAAATTTTTTTTCCATTTATTCTAGTGTTAATTTTTTTCCAAAATGGTAAAAAAAATGTTGCAAATAATTTTTTTCCGAAGTAGGTTTGGAATGTCATGAAACGTTGAAATTTTAAATTTGAGCAAAACAAATTTTCGTCTTCTATAGTAGTGATAAATATTTAGATTAAAAATGTTTTCAAAATTTTTTTAAAAATTTTTCAAAAACATTTTTAAATTTGTTTGAATAGTTTTAAAATTCCATGGAAACGTGGAAATTTTAAATCTGAACAAAGAAAGAAAAGTTTCCATCTATTTTATTGGTAAAATTTTATCAAAAATGGTAAAAAAAATTTCATTTTTTTTTTAAATAGATTACAACGCTATGAAACGTGGAAATTTTAAATTTGAAGAAAGAAAAAAATTTCCATCTAAATTAGTAGTAATTTTTTTTTCAAAAATGTTGGTAAAAAAAAATCAATTTTTTTTTTTGAAATAGGTTTAGAAAGCCATGAACCGTGGAAATTACAAATTTTAAAAAAGAAAAAAAAAATCATCAATTTTAGGGATGAAAAATTTTTTAAAAATTTTCAAATTTTTTTTTCCGAAATAGGTTTAGCGTGCCATGAAACGTGGAAATTTAAAATTTGAACAAAAAAATTTTTTTCACTCTTTATCCCTTCGGTATGCCAGGGAAGTAAAAATATAGCAGGTTATTTGCTTGGAAATTCTGTGTAAATACCTTTACAGATTTTTTCATGTTGGTTTACAAATGATTTCCGTAAAAAAAAAAACAATAGTGCACATAAAACAATTGTTTCATAAATAATTTATATTCGATCATAACGTGACACAAACATTAAAATAAAATTGTCTACAATGTATACTGTACAATGTTATGATAGGGTACTATTTAAATAAAAATAATTTAGGGATAAATTGGCTAGTTTGTACATGTATTTCACCAGTCTGACAAGTGATAACAAGTTCAGAATCCAGATGAAAATACTACTATACGGTACTTGTTTTTGACTAAATTATAATTACGATATATAATAACGAATCGTCCGGATATATTAAACTATATCGACAGCATATAAAACTAATAAATAATTATACCGTAACTTAATTTATACAAAGACAATTTATTGTTTCTTCAATTACTTAGTTGACGCTTTTAAGTATGCGATAAGATCTCCCCTTTCTTGAGGTTTCTTCAATCCGGCGAACACCATTTTGGTACCAGGGATATATTTTTTGGGGTTTTCAAGGTATTCAAATAATGTGTCTTCATTCCACGTAATACCTGAAAAAAAAAAGAAATAATTCAATCTTTGTGTGGAATTTTCTTAATTGTTCATATTATCAAAGAAATTACCCCACTAACTAAATTAATATGTCGATAGCAAAATTAGTAATTAAATTTATCTAATAAGAAGTATTTATTGTATCGTTCAACTTAAAATGTGAGTCACATAAATTCCTAGACCATACAAGGTTGACTGAAAACGGTTTAAGGTATTCTATATGAACCAATAAGTTTTTAAAATCGAAATTGGAACCATTTAAAACTGTTTATAGGCAGAAATTTACTAAAACGAAAATCTGGTCAAACCACTAACAATTGTTTCGAGTTTACCTGTATAACATACATTCATTAATTGCAGTTATTTAAATTAGATGATACTATACAGTGTACTAGTAAATATTATATAAGAAAATGTGTTTATAAAAAATTATCATAACTGGTGAAAATGTTGACTAAGTCTGTGGGAATTTGGGTAACATTATATTTGGATATTTCCCTCAATTTCATAAATTAAACTTCTATAGGTAAAACACAATTACAGAATAGAAAATACAAACCAATTTAATCAGTTGACTTTGAACAATAAAAAGATATAGATAAGATATATAAATACTATCCATATATCTGAATTAAACTAATAAATTAAACTTAAGTGAGCTTATATAATACACTTAATATACAAAATATAACCTGTATATAAAAAGTACAGCGTAAAATGAGATTTGAAGTTTGCAAGTTAACAGAAAAGAACAAAACAGATTTAGATTAGATAGATTTCTTTATGTTTGCAGTGAATACAGAATAGAATAGTTTATTGGCCCAAACTAACGTGCACAGTACAAAGGGCAGGTCACAATATTCAACATTACTAGTACATAGATAAAATCTCAGTTTATAAAATAGCGATCACAAAAACAAAACGAAAATTTAAAATATTAAGGTAAGATTATTTAAAAAAAAGAGAGAAAAGAAAAAATGGCAGTAGTTACTATAAGCAGTTATAAAATAAATAAGATTATATATAGGACAACAGACACATTAGGTACACATAATTTCTTTTTCCTTTCTTCTTAGCACATTTTTACTAATATAAGAATTAAACTTATTTACAAACTCATCCAATGTGTAGAAACATTTATCAATCAAAAAGTTTTTTATTTCTGATTTAAACTTTGTGTAAGATGCAATTGATTTTATACGTTCAGGGAGGTTATTATACAGCAATACACTACTATAATGTGGCGATATTCTGAATGTAGTTGTTTTATATTTATTAAACAATAGCGTATTGGAATATCGTCTCATCATTATGTATATCTTTTTGGCTCTTATAATCTGAATAGTAGTTTTTACAAAAGTAACACATTTTAGAATGAAAATGCATGGGAACGTTAATATTTGCTTTTCTCTAAATGTACTTCTGCAGCTTTCTCGAGAACTTAGGTTAAACAATAGTCTGATTATTCTTTTTTGGCAAATAATATTCTTTCCCATCCTGTACTCTGTCCTCAGGAAAAAACGTTAAATGATAGATGACTATACGCAAAGGCATAATATAAATTCATAAGACCCTTTTGATCCAAACACGGTTTCATTTCTAGGATGGCATGATATGCTTTATTTAATTTGGCACAGACAAAATCCAGATATGCAGTAAATGAAAGATGAAAGAATTAAGCCAAGTTCCAAGGAATTTGGCATTGTCAGAGAAATTTAAATTAAATTGTAATTGCATCTCTGCTGTTTTCTAATAAAGAAGTTAATGTAACTCGTTTTGCTTTCATTGAGAGTTGGCTTGTTTCTTTGACACCATGTATCCATTTCTTCATACACCAGTTTTATGTTTGCTTGTAGTTCCAGCCGTCACAGTGACAGTTGTGTCATCCTCATAGTGATCTTCCCTTTTGTGACAAATCTTGGCAGATCGTTAACATAAAGTAAGAAAATTAATGGACTTAAAACTGACCCCTGAGGAACTATTATATCTACATACGTGTCCACAAAAAAGCGATATTATAGGTGTAAATAACCATTTTTTACTATGAATACAATTTTCTGCATTCTGCTCTTGCTTGACCCAAAACCTGTTTTCAGTACGTTAGAATTTCAAAAATGTATAGAGGACGCACGCTGGTGGTAGCTTAAAAATGAAATTCGCATTTTACTATGAACACAGTTTTATGTATTCTGCTCTTGCTTGACTCAAAACCCATTTTCAGTAAGTTAGAATATCAAAAATGCATAGAGAGTGCTGGTGGCAGCTTAAAATTAAAATTCGCTTCAGGTAAACTGCCATTTCTGTACTAAATATTGAAAAGTTTTATAAGAAAAACTTGCTCAAAATAAAAAAAAATTAAAAGGTAATTTGTTTATCATACACCATGTATTAATTAATATTTTGCAATTCAAAGCGATCATTTTCATATCCAACATCTGCATATAAAAGGCATTAACAGATTGTCTACTATGTTGTTTACAAACCAATAAAAAAAATTCACAGATCTTGCATCTTTTGCAAGTATCTTAAGCGTATTAAAAATACCAGATGCAACTATACTGCTCTTGGAGTCCAAGGATGGATGCTTGGGATGATAGGTATTTTCAGCATTTGGTACCATTAGCGATTAGTGATAAAATAAAAAAATTAAAACTTTTATCAAATTTAATAATACCACTTGGGTTTATTGTAATTGGACCCATGTTCATTGATAAAAAATTTTTAGATTAACCCAGCTATCATCTTTCAAATTTTGTCATAAAGATTGTAGAACACCCTGTATAGTGCTTTTCTACTGTACTTTTTTATATCATACTTAGATGTGTTTGATAATTTTATTTACATAATTTTAAATATATTTGTCCATACAATCGAATTAAGCTAGCCCATGTTTTATTGGGTTATTTTGTTCTTTCAATGTTAATTTGAAAGTGACGGTGTTCTGTAAGAAATATCGCAAGTTACGCAAACTAAGTGACATACGATATGGCAGTGTCGGCATGTATCACAAGAGACCATTAAGTTTAGGAGTGTTTATATTTATATTTTAGTTTCGAGATATTGCTTGGATTGTTATTGAAATGTGATATCCCTAATAGCATGGCGTTGAGTGAACATTATGGTTACAAGGCCGGCACAGCAGCTTAGACAGATCTGTCGCTCTCGATACGTTTTTCGTAAGATCGGTTCTATATCATGCGCCCAGTAGTATTTTCAATACTAAAACTGCTGACATAACTTTGAACCTTGGTAAATAGCTTGTGTGAGGTGCAGATCGCTAGAGAGAGAAATAAGTAAATATTCTGGATGGCACACTTTATCTGCATCACATTCAGTAGTGGCATTATGATTTGTATACGGAATCTAATTCTTGTGTATGAATCACAATGCTTATGCTATGATGCTGGATTTGAACAACCCGTCAAAAAACTTGGAGAGAAAAAAATCTGCCAACCACTCAACTGTCCTCTTTATTTAGTGAGTTTGGTTGTGCAGTCGTTCATTAACAGTTCCATATCACATACATCCCTGGTTTTGACACTCTTGGCAATTATATGATGAATGATGTAAAGTCCCTTTTTATATTTATCCACTTATATAGAATTATTAATTATTTTATCACAATAATCATTGTCCTTATGTACTTGTGAGGTATCCCCCGACTTTTTTAATGATAAGACTTATCAACCGGTATTTTTTATTTATCAGACATCCCAATATCTACATGAAACATTAATTCTTTGAAGTACTACATCTGTTATCACGTCTACGTTTCAAATTATCATTATTTATTTTCTTCATTTAGGGTTGATAAATCAGAAGTAGGTATTAATATGATATAAAATTTCAAAATTCGATATTTGAAAATTTCCTCAAGTCATAAAATAAGCGAATATTGAATATTCTGCAAATGTGCGTTCTATTGTGAGAATTTAAGAAGTTGGTACTTGTCTCTAGTTAGAGATGTTAGACCTTGCCAAGGAGGTGTTATTTTTATAAACAAATTTTCGGATTGGCAAACGTCAATAAAAATGTACTCGATCAGTACCAAATGTCAACTTTTTATTTTAAGTCCAATGTCCAATCCAGCGTATGCAGCTGGTCCGGCGGTATATAAAAGCACTGGGGGTTTGTTTCGGCACACGGTGGGATGATCGGTGGGCGATCGGGCTGCGTGGTGGAACAAACCTCCCTGCACCGGAATCGGAAGCAATGCCCACCTTACGCTGGCAAATCAATCAATCAATCAATCAATCACCATCAAAAGTTTAGTTTCAATGATTGTAGAAAAAATTCAAAATACAGACATAATTAAAAAAATAGTCAGAATAGACTTACATTTTTCAAATTGAACACCCTGTACATTTTTATTTTTTTTTATTCTCTTTTTATTTCCGAACAAATTTTATTAACCATTTGTTAAATTACCCCTTAGTACTGTAACAGAGCAACTGATGGACAGACATAATTAGAAAAATGGTCAGAATAGATTGTGCGAAAGTTAAAACATATACAGGGTGTCGCAGCTCTATTTAGACAAGCATATTATCTGCAAAATGATGAGACATAGAAAGACATGTTAAATGGGAAAGTTATTCTGTTTAAAAATATGCACTTAATCTTTTATGTTCAAATGTACAAGGCGCCTCAAAAAGACGGTAGGTTATGCAATTTAACTTTTTCAAATGGAACGTCCTGTATCTTTTTATATTTTAACCTCCGCACAATAAAATTGTGGGAGGTTACTAAAATTGGTCCAAAATCGAAAATTGAGATAACATCAAATCTTTACGTTTTGAGGTCCCAGGAATCCAAAAAAGTGGTTTTTGAAAAATGTCTGTGTGTGTGTATGTGTGTGTGTGTTAGCACGATAGCGGCAAAACTACTGGACGGATTTGGATGAAACTTTGCATGAGGGTTTCTTTAGTGCTCTAGAAGATCTGAAAAGGTTTTGGTTGAGATCGGATTACATTTAGTGCCATTTTGGCACAACAACTTCTTTATTTTATTATTACTTACAATTTGTAATCTAACCATTGGAAAGCAGTTAAAATTCCGATTTCAACGATATATCACACTTGCACCTTTTTTTTATATACCTACAGTTTTTATACAAATTATTGTATAGAGAACAAACAAAATTCAATGTCTATATAATATCTACATATGTAAAACTACGTCATAAGTTCTAGTGGCTCAGTGGGCTAAAGCGTCAACTTACAAATCAAGAGATCGACGGTTCGATCCCAACACAGTGCTGTTTTTTTTTTCTTTCTTTTTTCATTATAATCTTTATTAATAATTGCGGAAAATGTTACATGATTAAATATCATCATATATTAGGTGTTTATAATTATTCAGGGTTTGAGGATTGGTCACTAGTTTTAAATGAAATATAAATAATTCTATTGCTGTTTTGGCGGTGAACACATACGACGTCGTAAATTAGATAAATATAGGTGGATCATATTACAATAATATATTTGATTTAAAGGCTGATGAATTGACTATCAGAGCTCGTAGCATTTGCTACCGCTGCGAATCAAATTACAGTTAAAAAGTAGCAGACTGCTTAGCAACCCATCACTAATTTCAACCACCGGGTGGGGAGGTTCCAGCCGCTTCCAGTAGCTGCCGATTTTTTTGGTTCTCCTTTTATTTCCGAACTAATTTTATTAACCATGTCCCCTACCCGTATAACCAAGCGATATAGGTTTCCGTGAACTATATAGATTAGACATTGTCTATAAAGATTTTTCGATAAAGATTTCAACTATATAGAGTATTTGTAGTACAACAAAATATTCCCTATACAGATATATTTCTCTATTTAATCTGTACAGCGATTATAAAGTATTATCTGTATATATTTTCCCTGTATAGAATATATGATTTACATTTATAGCACATATAAAGTATCATTATCTTATCGATAACTCATCAATATAGGTCTTGTAAAGGTCTCCGATAAAAACATTACTGTTATGAAAAATGTATTACAACTTTATTAAATCTATGTCCTCTATACAAATGGCTATATAGTTTAGGAAATGGCATGCAAAATCGACGACGAAAGGTTACTGCCGCCACTCAGTGATTGAAGAGAACATATAACTATGAAACTTTTTTCTCTCTGAACTTTTGGTATGGTGGGAGAATATTGAGGGGAGAGACATTTTTTTTAAAACGAATGGTTATCAATATTTGTCCTCATAGATCGTTAGTATATGTACTTGACATACCAGTTACATTGACGAAAATTCCGCTCGGTGCGCGGTAAAGGTAAAATTAAAAAAAAATTCTCTTTTTAAAAATATATACAACAAATATTTTTTCATTTAATTATTATTTTTATTTGCAACATGTACTTAAATATACGAAAGGTATGTACACTGACGTAAACATAACACGGTGATAGCGATTCGATAAATTGAACTTTATTCAATCTAAATCCAAAATATATCGTGGCAATAGCGAATCGATAAATGCCAACTTTATTTTGTTTATACCCAGAATGTATTTAAACCCGTATCGTCGCTGTACCAAAAGAACATAGGCTACCTTTATCGAGTAAAGATTTTAATATAGACCTGATACAGGTTATATACAGCTTGGTTATACGGATATACCTACCATTACCCATTGGTGAGATATTAGCAGTTAAATTTTTGGGCCAACATTTTTTTATTAACGTAATCATAAGGAATAATACAATACATGAAACAGTAACTATTATGATTATTATAAAAGATGCTCAAATTGTCGCCCATAGTATATCTGATACAACTCGTATCTCCTTAAAAGTACTCGTGTACAAGAATTTCTTATAACTTATTGTTACGAATTTTCCACCTTTTAGGAAACACCCTGTATGAATCCGTGGGTTCTAAATAATTTCAACAAGAGATAAACACCACTAACACTTTATTTGATAATTTACTGACTATACAATACTTGAAAATACACTTTGTTTACTTTAACCTCACTTTTCACTTTTCAACTTGTTCACTTTTATAAACTGCTAACTGCTCTTTAATAAATTTCTCTCTTTAATAGACTTCTCCCTCTGCGCCGGTAATCGCGCCTTATATACTCTGAAATTACCTCTAGATTGAACCAGAATCTTCTTCCACCACACTCTAGAAAAGTTCATGTCTTTCCAGTCACTATTAGTAGGCATAGGCGTATCATCTCCAGTTCCAAGGGGGTGTAATTCATAACATTATAATAATAATTTCTGCTTGTGTAATGTAATCAAGGCCAGCCTTATTAGTTTCAGAAAATGGAACATGGCGGAATCAAGATTAAACCGTTGATATATTGTAAACTGTTAATGATAGGTATAGGACATGGTTAACAAAATTTGTTCGGAAATAAAATATAAAAATATACAAGGTGTTCCATTTGAAAAAGCAACGTTACATAACCTGCCGCCGCCTTTTTAAGTTGCCTTGTACGTTTGAAAATAAAATGATTAAATGCATCTTTTTAAACATTTAACATTTCTATGTCTCACCGTTTTTCAGATAATGCTCGTCTAAATAGAGCTGGGACCCCCCGTATATTAGATAAAAACTCGATTACTACGTATGTACTGTAATCTACCTTCTATAAGTGTTATAAAGATTGCATATGATTTGAGTATTAAATAGCTTAATTGCTATTGTAATAATAAAATAGCATTGTCAATATCAATATAGATTATCTGATATATATAAATGACTTTTGAAAAGGTATATTTAGAAATTAATTACAAATCATAAACCTCTTCACGTGCATGACTTGACAAAAATTGTTTTCTGTTATAAGATACATGTTATGGCAAAAGAAAACCTGTATCAAACTCTTTCGAAATATATCTTATATAAAATTCAAGTTTTGCTTGATACAACATAATTAATTGTTAAGTTTTTGGCACTTGTGACTTTTCAGTTATAGCACGATATGTTGTATAATTCTCGATATAAGATCAAGAATGTAGAGGTCTAATTATAGATTTACTTTACATTGAAATTATCACAGAGTAGCTCGAGATTTATTCGAACAAAAATAATATAATACAGTAAAAAATATAAATTGATCATCAACATACATTTCTCCAAATTAAACAGATTTATATAAACATTTTTTTACAATTGAAATGAATTACATATCGTCGCTTCGGAAGAAAAGTGACACAACTCAAAAAACAGTTTTGCAGAAACAACTAGAAAGTAATGTTAGCTATACTAAACAATTAGCAGTTGAGAAGAAGTCATATGAAAGGAAATATTTTCTTATCAGTTGCAGCTACTAACTCTGGGTAAACTCGAAATACGATTTCAAAATAACATTTTGATAAAAATGATTGGGTTCTTTGACATCATATTAAAGCTAAATATTATAAAGGAACATAATCATTTAGCGCGAATTTTTTATGTAATGAAACAATGACTGAAATGATGAAAAAGATTCGTGGAAGAAATGAAGGTATTCAGTAAGTTACAGAATATGTTATCAGTTCCTAATGAACACAATTGCATTGTGACCATGAATAAGGTAATTAAATAATGACTCAATTCGTACCACTAAAGAATTTTTCATTGTATCAATTAAAAAAAGTCAATAATTCGCATTTACTGTTATTTTATGTAAATATTTTTTTCGCTCTAAGTACTATTTGATTTGTAATATTCTATTCCATAATATTGAAGATATATTATTCGTCAAATCTTGTGTTTAATTTTAAGCTATATAATATGTGTCTTTCATTGTATATCTATACATTGTACTATTTTCCATGACAGTATTTTCTTATTCTGGTAGCAGTATGAAAAAAATGCATTGGCATCAAAGCGCATTATTATCATTAATGATGCCTGAAATACGGGGTACAAATATAAATGTACTTATTTTTTTGAATGTTCTGCAATACACCATAACTTAGGCCCCCAACTACATTAATACCACATAATATATGTATTTTTATTCGTGTACCTATTTCACTAAATATAAAATAAGATAGTTTTCCCAGTCTACAGTGTATTGGACGGAAATATTGATATATTTTGTGTGTACATTATTTCTCTGAGTGTAGTAAGATATATTACTGTCACTTCGAGATCACAGAAATCCACTGAGTTAGAAGAAAATCAGGTCCCCCGATATCAAAGGTACCATGGCCAGCTTTTGCTTCTGTATAGTTACTGTCTTCTGTGATATTAGGTATTAGGTCTGTTCAAAAACCCTGCATTATCTGATCTAGTGTACACTACTACACTGAATCTTTTGTGCGGTGTTCAAAAAGCTTGTTGGAGCTATCATTGAAAATATTCAGTGTTCACAACTTTCCAGCGTAATGGCAATATATTTAGAATAAAAATGATGCAATGAGTGCTTGTACAGGAAATTTGTGAACACCGAATATTTCTAATAGTTGCACCAAGCTTTTTGAACACCTCGCAAAAGATTGAGTGTACAATGCTGGGTTTCTGAACCTAGACAGAACAAAGGATCAAACAATCTTGTACAGTAAACCATCCTAGACCTACACCAACTTAATTTTTAGTATGTGTAAGTGAAATATGCACTTAAAGATAATGAAAAGTATATGAATAAACGACCTCTAAACTTAATATTTAATCTATCACCACACACACACACACACACATCGGTTGAGTTCATTGGGATTTTGCCCCCTCTCTCCCGCATTCACACCTGTCAAGGACGAAATTTTCTAATACAGGGCGTGGTTATCTTATTTTAGGTAGGTAACCATGTTAACAACTGTAACATATTAAATGAATACAAATGTACTAATATGCTTTTTATATACAGGGTGTCACTAGTGCGTGGATAGTCAATATCTGCTCAACCGCTTGAAACTTGAAAAGATAGAAATTGTAGGAGATCAAGAGCAGCATATTTTAAAATTATTTTGAAATTTTCACATAGTGGTGTATAGTGCAGCTAATAATACTTGGCCTTTTTAATTGTAATACTGAACATTTTTTTATATATTTATGTTCGACTTAATTCTCTATCCAGGCACATATAACTTAAGACTGCGGCGTTGTCACGTTATTCCATTTTTTCTGGAAAAAAATGTATTTTCAACAGTGTATAATAAAATTGACAGAAACGTATTTTCATAAAGGACCTCGTAGTTTTCTTATGGAAAGTGGCTTTCGGCCACTTGGTTAAATTCCGAAAAGTTATGAATAATAACAGAAAGCGAATTGAGGCATACATTAGGGCTGATGGAGGTTTTATATTTAATTCTTTTTGTTGTATTTATTATTCATTTATGTAAATTGTTTCAAAAAAATACATTTAGAAATAATTTTTATTTAAATGCATGAAAAGGAATTTTTTCATGAAGACCTCATTTTTTTTAGAATTTAACTAGACTTAGGATTCAGGGTTTTTGAATGACTTTTTGATTTTTTTCATACAATTTAGTATCATAGATAGTCTTGCATTTAAAGATGGAAAGTGATTTTGTGGCCTTAAATAGACCTTGGTGACCTTTATGTTTTAAGATCAGTTTGATTTAAATCGGACAAAAACAAAAGAATTATTACGCTGTTACACTCTTAAATAAGGCACACTGTGTAGGTATCTGCATATTGCGTATGTATTTCTGTAAGTCTATACTATACAACAAAGTTCATTAGTATATTATATTTTGTTTCGAAGTTATAATGAAAAGCCTTCATAGCATGTTAATCTGAAAAATCACAGATTTTGCAAATTCCAGAGGTTGTAGAAGTCACGGAAATAAAGTTAGAGCTTTGTAACTACGGAGACATTTGTTTGTAAGGGTTCAAAGAACAACATACTCAAATTTTTGTAAATTTGGCTGAAAGTCTCTTTCCATAAGAAAAGGGCGGAGTCTTTTGACCATTTATTTTATTTTAAATATTAGTCAAGGCCATGTACTAGTTTTCAGATCTTTCTAAGTAGACCTTGGTTCTACAAGGTGTTCTTTATGAATATTCAAATTTTACATTTTTAGACTCAAATTTTTTCAAATGGAACATTCTGTAGGTTTTTACTTAAAATGTAGCAACAATTACCTACATGCTGAAATCCATAGTGATCACTTTTCTTCGACTTAGATTTTTTTTAAATTCGACGGTTTTTTGAAAAATCCAAGTTGAAAAAGTAATCATTTCAAGGTATTTAATTTTTTAAGTTTAATGTACCTGACGCCAAACTGGAAGAGCAGTTAATTTTAACTGAACTTGCGCCTTTTAAATATATATTGCATAAGACAAATATATCATGTATTTACATTACCCGGGGAAACATTGTACTTTGCCTTTATATTTTGTTTAATAAAATTGTTTATTATTATTACTATTTAGAAACAATTTTTAAATATGCCGCTCTCTCTCTCTCTCTCCTACAATTTTTACTAGAAACATTTTCTCAAGTTTTAAACGGTTGACGAGATATTAACCGTCTATGCACTAAGGCTCACCCTGTATATAACAATGATAATCTCGACTTGATATCTACAGAGTAACCCATTTAAAAGCGGGGCACCTTTATAACTTTTTTCTTTTTTGTCCGACTTGAACCAAATTTTACCAAAAGATAGAACAAATTAGGATCTACTTATATGAGCAAAAAAACATTCGCGTCTTACAAATGCAAAGCCACCTGCAGTACCAAAATAAATGGAAAAAATAAAGAAATCTTATTAGACATTTTTTTTATCGAAACACTTTATTAATGAAAGTTGTTCAGAATTGTCCAAAAACTTCGAGTCCAAAATTTCAGCAATATTAAAGACTACTGAAATTTTGTTTAAAACAATGTCCGAGTCATATATCATTTTAATTGGTTTTTTTTCCTTTAGAAAATTGTGCGATAAAATTTTTTTTTTAAATGAAACGTAAGCTGCCAGGTAGTTGTCAAGTGATTTGAATTTTTTTTAAATTTTGTTGAAATTTTGGACTTCAAAAACAAAATTCAATATTTTTTAATATTGCTGAAATTTTGGACTCTAGGTTTTTGGACAATTCTGAACAACTTTCATTAATAAAGTTTTTCGATAAAAAAATGCCTAATATGATTTCTTTATTTTTTCTATTTATTTTGGTACCGCAGGTGGCTTTGCATTTGTAAGATGCAAATGTTTTTTTGGTCATAAGGTTTGTTATATCTTTTGGTAAAATTTCGTTCAAGTAGGACGAAAAAGAAAAAAAGTTATAAAGGTGCCCTGCTTTTAAATGGGTCACTCCTGTATATCCTTACTGTGACTGAATGGCAAGTGATACAAACCAAAATAAATTTAGCTTTGTAAACTTGCAACTAATTTACTACGGTTTGTGGTTAGCTTAACTTAAACCGGAACATCTATTGAACAGAATCTCCAACAGAAACGTTTATGGTACATAAAATGAAATTGGAAAGTATTGGCTGAAAATGGCATATTCCTGAT
The DNA here is from genome assembly GCA_963583905.1 of Stenurella melanura. Classification (NCBI taxonomy): domain Eukaryota; kingdom Metazoa; phylum Arthropoda; class Insecta; order Coleoptera; family Cerambycidae; genus Stenurella; species Stenurella melanura. The sequence continues at coordinate 41,823,543 of OY757316.1, forward strand.
CAAATCAGTACCTTAGGTCACCTTACTTATCTTATAAAATTCTAGTAAAAAATAAGACAAACAGAAAATATGTTGTCTTATGGAATGGATTATATTTTAAGACGACCAAGAAATTATGTAAAAGGGTAAAATACTGAGGGGCCATTCAATACAAATACATTTGTAAAAATGGGCTATTCTTAACTTCCTCCCCTTGATACATTTCTGAGATCCCCGAGACATGAACGTTGGGTTTGGAAAACAAAATTTACCTTTAGCTTTGTTTGCGTCGGTGTATGCGAATCCAGCTGCTTGACCAGTTTTTCTTCCAAACAAACCATGTAGGTTAGGTCCAACTTTATGCTTGCCACCAGCTTCTACCGTATGACACTGGGCACACCTTTGGACGAACAATTTCTTTCCTTTTTCAACATCACCGGCTGGTACACCCATTTTGGATTATATTTAACTAATATAAGTTAAAGCTGGAAATGAAATTATATCTAGTTAAGATTACAAATAAACAAAGTAGTAGGCAGGTAGTTATTATGGAAACAAAATTAAGGAGTTAGCGTAATACTTAGTGCACAGTACGTTTTTTAAAAAATATTCAAATAAAGAGAAACATCGTTAATTGGTGGTATGCTAAACTAGAACTTTAAATATTTGTATTTCATACACCGAGCACTTAAAACGAAGAGGGAATTTCAAAAAATCGCCAGACAAAAAAATCATAAATGATAAAAATCGAAAATTTCTTTTATGCCAATTTTGGTTGATTTTATTTCTGATAATACTAGAAAACTATAATTACTTTATTACTGTTACATCTTACACTTTACTACCTAGATGGTATAGGTATATAGGTACTATACATAACTATATTTGCACTGCATTTCATCACTACATAGGTAACTTTGCAATAATAATTACTGATACAAATAACGAAACGTGGAATAAAAAAAATCCATCTAGTGCATAAAATGTAATAAAAATCCAAACATTCAGGTTTTTTTTGAATCTTCAAAATGATATGAAAATATATTTGATTATTTTACCATTAATAATTTTGACTCCTTTTTACCATTAATTAATGAGGCACGATTTTAAATACCTATCCATGTGATAAAGAGCTTACATAAGACTCTTAAGTAAAATATTTCTATATTAGGTAACCAATAATTTAATTGAAACAGTTAGGTAAGTACCAGCACTTTAAATATTTTTTAATGAAAAAAAATTGTAACAAATAACCTTCACTTATAGTGAACAAATATATAACTATATTAATTTTATAACCTTACCGCCTTCCGGATAACCTCTAAAAGACCTGTCTGGCCGATGTCTGGAGAGTACAAAGCTTATCTTGGGTTGGATGTTGGATATAAATTTTAATTTTACTCCAATTTAGTTAATAGATAAGGCATGCACCACACGTGTAGATATTTAAGTTACGAAAATTATTGCAACCTTTGGTATAATGACGAGATTATTCCCGAATGACGCAATCACTGGAATCCACGTGATTCATTTCATTTGAAATAATGGTCAGATAACAGATCCCCTGTGAATTTACGTAATCATTTAATTTTATCTTATTGGATTGGTTAACAAGTAGTTGCACGAGTACCTACTTGGCACATTATTTTTAAATCGTTAATGAACTTTTAAAAATGGATCAATGTCGTTATAAGTATCTTATATAAGTTTATAAACTATATATTACAATAGTAATTAACGAATAGGTCATTACGTGAACAACTGAATTATTAATTATTAAATTTATCGGGAAAATGTGTGGTCAATACAATAATTGAACTAATTATTATATAACAAAGGTTCTGTGAGCATTGTTTAAAATTCATGTTTTTATAATGAGAAATTAACACAAACATTTAATATAATGTACAAACTACCGTAATTTTACAACAATGAACAGTAATCATTTTTTTTTCGAAATTTAAAATGACTTACCTATCACAGCACGCTTTTACTTCACTTGCACCGAAGTGGAACTTGAAACTGAGAAAATCGGGCGAGAACGCCGAGAACAATCGATATTGCCAACTCAGTTCCGCGCAAGGTGACCGGCAGGTTTTCCATTTCGTGTATAGATGTCGCCTAATTCTAATTTTTCTTAGTTTTTTTGATATTTAATATTTAGTTTATGTTTTTCCAGGAAAATTGTATATATATACATAAGCAAAGTATTTCTGTTGAAAATATTGATATTTTTAGCAAATAACTAAATAAAATTTTACTTTAGGACTTATAAGTCGCTGGTACTTCATTTATAGCGATAAGTACATATAGAACTAAATTGAAACACATAAATGTACTCGCTTCGGCGGTACATATACTAAAATTGGAACGATACAGAGAAGATTAGCATGGCCCCTGCGCAAGGATGACACGCAAAATCGTGAAGCGTTCCACATTTTTTTGTCTATTTAATTTTGTTGTATTTTGGCAATTTAATATTTATTTTAACTAATACCGAAGGAATATTCAAAGAAATCGTGAAAATTAATAGTTTAAATTATTGTAAAAAGTTTTAAACGTTCTCTGTTCTCTTTAGTTTTGAACTGAAGCATGTATAGGTAGGTAGGTATATAGATAATATGTGCTATATCAAGTACACATATTATTAATTGGTTTGGTTTCATTCTTTGTTTATTTTTACGCCGACCTCAATATCGATATGAGATAATAAAAAACTATATCTCATAATCTTTTGTTAACCTTTTTTTCTACTTTTTACAAGAAACATAATAAGTTGAAATTTCAACTTAGTGCATGGCCACGTCGGCGCACCGCACAGCGCAAATCGCATATCCCACATCGCATATCGCACACTGCAACCGCCTAGCTTGATTTGATATGCAAAAATTTTTGGTGCCATCAGTTGTCTTTTGTGGGCATCCAACAGTTCAACATGAATCCTTCATTCGACGAAAAAAATATTACATTAGAGTCTAAAAAGTGGCATAGGTATGTACAAAATGAAACAAAAATTTAGAGGACATCCCGTTAACAGAAAGCGAAACAATTTTGGTGAATTTGAATATGAATGAATATGAATGAATATGAATATAATGATTTAAAGCAGCATTCAGAGGGCTTTTTTGAGTACATGAAAATAAATATTCGACTTTATTTTGAATAAAATTATCCGTTAGCAAAATCACAAATTACGAAAAACACTTTTTTACACGCACCGAAGCAAGAGGTTGTAGAGCATTAAATTTCCTTTCAAATAGCGTGTCACTTTAAGTGTAAATACAAATTAATTATATGTAGGTACAATTGAGCAACATGCATGAATTTTAGAAATGCAATAATTTATTATTTTTTCTTTATATATGTTATATAAGTTGAGAAAGTAATGAAGAAAAGGTATAAAAAAATGTGTAGCCTAAATAAACGACTTTGAAATTCAAAATTTTATGGCAACATATTCACGTCACTGAAAACACCACGCTGTTGGTCTGACGTCATTCGGCATAATGTCTAATGGTCGTCTATCTGCCAAGGGGTTAAATCGTAAATTGTTTTGTGTTTTGTAAATGTGTATTGATATTTTCGTAAAAGAAATCATTCATTTATTTATTTATTTTAATTATTAAGTGGTAAAAATGACGGACAGTGGGTTTTTACGGGGCCAGAGTGACAATTTGCCCATTGTTGATGTGTTTATGATGACAAACTTTTTTGCTACTAATACTGATTTTATTAGTGCAGAAATTGGAGGTACTAAAGCAACAATGTATGTGTCATTCATTATTCTAAACATTAATGCAATTGTGCCCATTTTTATCCTTTTACTGTAGTTGAATATAACAAATTATTTATGTACCTAACCTCAAAATAGGTAAACAAGGCAATGTTTTAATGTTATATTAATTAATATTTTTCATCTTAGAATGCTTTACTTTTTTATATAATAAATACCTCCCGTCACTTACTAAGTAGGTACGTGCTTTTAGGTAGGTAGGTACATTAATAGTAAAAATATATAAATATATAACTGGATAATATGTAGAAGGGGACGGTAGCTCAGTGGTTTAGCGCGTCTAGCTTTCATACTGGCATACCTAGCGAAGCAGGTTCGATCCCTGCTCACCGCGAAATAATTTTAATTATAAAATTATCCCCAAGATGTGGTTCGGACTCCACTATAAACTGTAGGGCCTCGTTTCTCTTTACCTTACACAAAATCATTCTGGATTTTCAAGGAGTTACCTCGGTGACTTGAGAAGCGGTTAAGAAAACATTTTAAGAAAACATTTTAAGTTACATTATTCCCACCGTTCTTATACATTTATACATTTTAATTCAAGGTTCCGATTAACAGAAGTTAGTAAACTTTTGTATTCCTATAAATAGAAAAGTGACCAAATTCACCATGATATGTAAACAAATTATCACAATAATATTAGGGTTAGGTACATATATCATAATATTATTATAAAATAATTAGTTTTAATGGGTAAATTTACATCAAAATGATCCTGGCAGCAATATAATCTTGAGGATGACGATAATTCTGCATTTCGGTCGTCTCGTCTCATAGCTCTGCACCATTTCTTCCTAACTTTATCGCATCTAGGCACATTAAAAAATAACTTTTCTGGAGTTTTTATTGTAGTATATGTACATTTGGGCACAATACAATATTTATAGCTACTTTTCTTTTGTATTTTCCATAACAGAACATAAATAATGTGTACACATTCGCAATCACAATACGTTTTCCGTCGGTGCGATGTGCCCGATGACGTCACACACAAGTAGCACGGAAACTTCTCCATTTAAACGCAGTTAAATTGACAGCTGCAGTAAATAATTTTTTTAACCTTTAATTAGAACATAAAACAAAAATAAAATACTGGAAAAATAATGTTATTTAGTGATCTATTCATCTGTGATGTTTAAAAAAATTATGCATTTTGCTCATTGAAATAGTAAATAAAAAAATAGTTCACCTCAACCAAAGAAACACTTTCGAATGAATAATTTTAAATTATTTCAATGTATTCGTTATAAATAAGAAGTTTTAAATTATAGTCTATATATTGTATTACCAAATGAACGCAGAAATGAAAAAATCTGTTTTTAAAATATTTTATTAAATGCATGATTAAATAGGTATTTAAAACTAAATTTGCTGAATCCGTATTGTTATGAATTACACCCCCTTGGAACTGGAGATGATACGCCTATGCCTACTAATTGTGACTGGAAGCTAGCAGAAAGAAATGGACTTTTCTGGAATGTGGTAAGAGAAGATTCTTGATTGCTTCTAGATGGATCTAGAGAGTCAAATTCGGAGTATATAAGGCGCGATTACCAGCGCGGAAGGAGAAGTTTATTAAGAAGGCAGTTTATAAAAGTGAACAAGTTGAAAAGTGAAAAGTGGGGTTAAATATTAAGTAAACAAAGTGTAAAGGTTATTTTGAATTTGAAGTATTGTATAGTCAGCAAATTGTTAAATAAAGTGTTAGTAGTGTTTATCTCTTGTTGGAATTATTTTAGAACCCACGGATTCATACAGGGTGTTTCCTAAGAGGTGGAAATACGCAACAGTATGTTAAACTATGCCCTGCTACACGAATGAAACTGGACTACGTTATTTATTGTCCACGGCAGTACCACGGAAGCATTCACCAAATTTTCGAACATGCTGGTAATATAAGGGACACCGTCGCGTCGAGTAAAACCCTACGGCAAATGATAAAAATAATAATCACTTTTACCAATTTAGTGTAAAGACAGGTTATTATTATGTTTATTCACTTAGCATGGAGTGAACAAAAAAAACATACTGGTCGAGTTGAAGAAATCCCATTTCTTTAATTTTCTTTAAGTCGGTTAACAAAAATATGTTTATTTTCTTCTTGAACTTCTGGTACAGTGGGAGGCAACCCAGTGCGAGAAAGTCGGCAATTAAATCGACTACCACTTTATAGATAATAATAATTGTCATAAATACTGAATAATTAAAAACAATTAAAAGAATTTTAATTCTACATGTCTATACTTGAATGGTGCACATACAAGTATCTGAACATGAAAAATATGGATTTATATAGTTTATAAAATGTTATAATCGTTGTGTAAATATAGTTCCATATGTATTAGAAATATTAGAGATGTATCCATATATTGTTACGCAATAAAAACAATTAGTTGTTTGCATAAGTGATTGAAAAGGTGAAAATTAATCCAAATATACATCAAACAGTGTAGTAGGTGTGAAATTTTATATAAAACCGATGATTAAGGAACCACTACTTCCAGATTCAGATTTCCCATCCAAGTCACTTTAAACGAAAACGTGTGGATACTATTTTTGCACTGCAGCAGGTATGTGAAAATAATTGCTCAAAGAATTTTAATAACATAATATTTTAAGTCGTTTGCCTCAATTTGATAATGGAGGTTGCTGATGATAAAAAATCTTTTAACAAGTTTTGTTCTCGAACACACATTAAATCACAATTTTATTTTGTTTACCCCTTTAACGATGGAGTGGTGGGCAAATGCCATTAAAATTGAGACCCCGACTTCTAGTATACAGGATGATTTTTTTAAGGCTGCCATTAGAATATTTCCCACTTGCAGATGAGATAGACATTTGAAATTTGGTACCCTACTATAGTCGACCATTGCGAGTCCGAAAATAATAATTTCAAATGGTGGAATACCGGAAATCGATACCAACTTGCTTATTTTAAATAGAACACCCTATATATTTTCGACCTTTCGAAATGACCATAAATTTCTGTGTCGGCACATGTAGCATACCCTATACCTAAACCCAGCAATTTCGGAGATATTTAACATTTTATAAAAAATTTGACAGGTGTAACGATTTGCAAGAGCCGTTGTAACTTCCTTCGTGTCGGAGGCCCACATTTGCCCTTTGGTACGTAGAAGGAACACAAGATGAGCTACTCTCTACAATAAAAATAAATTCTAATATATTATACCAAGTGTTTTATTTTTCACGTTACGTTTTGTCAAATTCAAACCTCAATAACTTTTTTATTTCAAATGGAACACCCTATATTTCTTTACATCAAATTATGTAAAATAAAATGTCCTTTTTTGAGGTTAAAGTTACAACATTTTGAAATATTGGAGATTTTCTAAAATGTCCACTTGGTATACTATTCTGGAATTTATTTTTATTGTAGAGAGTAGCTCATTTTGTGTTATTTCTACGTGCCAAGGAACAAATGAGGACCACTTGTTAAATTTTTCATAAAATGTCAAATATTTCCGAAATTGCTATTCTTACAATTTCCAATTTCTAAGCCTTCAAAAGCATGCAGCCTCCTATTTCTAATTTCTAATTAACTTTATGTTAGTGATATCTATTCTATGATTGTTATCAAAACCATGTTGGCCAACATTAGACTTTTTAGTTCCTCCATTTTTGAGATAGACAATATGTTCCTTGAATCTTATTATAATTGGACTTTTCGTTTGTCCAACATACTTCAAATTACAATCCCAATTCATTTCGTAAATCCAGGACCTTTCGTTTGATTCAATTGTCTTGTTTGGGTTGCCTAAAATATTATTTTGAATTTATTTCCCGATGTATGAATAACTAAAAGAAGCCTGCTTAGACTATGTGGTTCGCAGGTTATTGATACCTATTTTGATTCCGTTCGGTTTCAAAGGTCGAGGAGTTCCGAAGGGTTTCTTGATATTTACATTTCCTAATAAAATCAATTAGACTTGTAATGGTATTCATTACTTTTGGCTATATCTTTAGTTAAAGCTTTCTCCTTTGCATTTGTTCATTCAGAGACACTCACACCATCGTCCAGAAGTCAAAATGACCTCAATTTCCTAACTAAGCCTCCTTCTGAGTATTGACAGTTTAAAATTTCGTACTACATTTTGGCATGATAAAAAACACAGTTAATTGTGAGTCGGCACCCTCTGTTAACATTTGAGCACCCCTGAAGAAATTGCAACATTACCATTTTGCAAACTTACGTAAATTATAAAGGTCCCCCTAAAATCCGACGAGCACCCCTATAATTTATTTCTGGCCACAGGCGTAAGTAGATAAGATATACTGTCTTGACAAGGTTCCAGGGGATATTTATATGTTTGTGGGGTGTTATGTGGGACGCCACTGGTCCACTTAATACCTTCCATTATCACCAAGTTATTATTTATCACCTTGTTATAAATAATATTTCAGTTAATATTTATTAAATTATGACGCTTGTAGGCAAATTCACACTTCTTAAATTGATGTTCAAATATTATGTGTATTAATAAGTTTATTTTTCCTCTACATGTATGTAAAACTTTTACTTTCACACAAAATAGCTAAGTAAGGGTATAAATAAAATACAAATGATCAATATAGGAAAGCTACATTGTAAACTAAATGTAATCGTTATAATATTCGTTGGATTATTGAATTTTCTAATTGCTGAAAACTCTATAGTAAGTATAGGTATTCGTCGTAGTATTTTCAGATTATATAGCTGCCATGTACTTTTAATTTCAATCATCTCCTGACAATACTACCTTGATTAGCGAAACGTTAGCGTACTATGCAGTATTTCTATGTTTGTACATTTTGTCAAAGGTACAACCGAGGTTACAACATTATTTCATAACTTATATTTCTGCTGAAAGATTTTTCAAAAATAGTATTCTTCCTCTAGTATTACCTCACTGTTCAAATTTCAATAGCTACAACTGGTCTGTTCTGTCTTGACTCAAGAGTTATCGTGCTTACAAGAAACGTGACAAATGACCAAACAAACCGACATTTTGAAATTTGTTAAGAATTTTATGACAAGATGAACAAGAGACATTTCATCAGGAAAAGGTCTTTCGTCCCATTTCAACACAGAAAATTCACATTGAACAAAACCTTTACCGTACCAAAGCAAGATAAAGGTATGACCCTCAAATAAGTAAAAATACACAATATATTAAACATTATAGCCTTCACCGGCACGCCATCCAGTGGCGTGCAGGGAAACTTTGTAATGCTGGCGTAGTAGAGAACTTATTATTGGTTCTATTATATACCACGAGATGGCACTGTATGTACTATTGAACATATTACACTAGTAGTTTAAAAGTTAAGGAAGATCCCAATGACCCAGTTTAATCAAACAAAAGTTAAAATCAAAGAAACGTTTATATATGTGAAATATATGTAATATTTGGGCCAAAGAAGTAAAATATTTTTGCAGGTAGGATTGGAACTCTGGACCTCTGGATGTGAAGTATTTCTTTCGCTGCTACCCTAATAGAGGACTGAAAATTTCAGCCTTGTAAAAATAAGTCAATTTCACACATACGGCAACTTTGACCTGGTGTGGCAAGTAGTTTCCACTAACCAAATGGTATGGCAATTTTTGTTTCGTTAATAGGTTGGTACTAGATATCATTACCGCAAATTAAAGATTTATAAAAATAGTAAAATTTTGAATTTTTATCTCATTTTCAAAAATTCAATGGTGCTCACCCAGGTTCTCTCCACACCGATGTTCTTTAGTTGTATCAGCCATAGGGGTGGTTAATACCAAACAATTTTTTGAGAACTTTTGTCCCCATACACATACACACTACATCACAATTTTGTTTTGTTATTTTTTCAATAATGTAATGGGGCTGTCCCAAGTAACAAATGTAATTTTAAAATAATTTATAAGTTATCCTAAAAACTTATTTTTAAGACTACTTATAAACGTAAATAGTTTGTAAGGACTCTATGAAGCCGATGTAAAACCTTTATAAGAGTATACGAACAGTTCAGATGGACTACTTGTAATGAATTGATAGAACTACTTCTCTGGTGCGCTATTTCATATATTGGCATAATAGGGTCATACTTTTTTGAAAATACGTGCAATAATAACTCTTATTTACATATGCATACAGAGGGGCGTTTAGGCCTAGGCGCACTAGGCGCGCGCCTAGGGCCCCACTTTTCAGGGGCCCCCATTTCCCGATTAATTGAGGTGAAGAAACGATGTAAAAATTTTATTTCTTTGTTATGTCGTTATTTATTTTCCACTTAACGATAGCAATAATGATAATTACAACTATCATGAAATACATTTCTTCCCTCTTCCATATCAGATCTCAATTCCAACAAAAATAATAAAGTAAGACTTGTGTATATGTAAGTAACATAATACATAATAAGTTGAGTCGCATATGGTTCTTGATGCAAGTATGTGTTTACGTATACTTTGTTTATTTACATTTTATATCATCTGAATTTGAAATCATTTTATAGTTCTTCCTTTCGATTTTAATTTTTTTTTATATTTCAATGTAGAAGTCTATAGGAATTTATTGTTTGTGTTTATCTTGTTTTTAAATAATCCAATCTTTTCTTTCATTTGAATATTCGTTTATTTAAACTCGTATTCACTGTATTACACTGAAAAAAGTATGTTCGTAATATTAATCAATCGGTTTATCGACTGAAAAGTGACGAATTCGTTTATTAACATAATGTACGTTTACATAGTACATAGTAAATGTGTACATTGTATCAATGAACATAGGTATACATTATATCAATAAACAGCTTCATAAATTCTCAATGATCCTTCATTCATTGATTTTTCGAACATATTTTCTTCAGTTTCAATCAATTAACAGACCTCAGACGTTACTATTTAACTTTCGGCAGTCGGCACGTGCCAGATGACGAATCAGCTTTTCGGTATATTTCACATCAATGAAAATAAATCTACTGATAATGATGATGAGAAAATTCAAGAATCTGAGACAGAACAATCTAGAAAACCCCAGAAAAGAACTGAGAGAATTTTAATTTTGAAACCAGTGATGAAGACTGCGAAAAGGAAGAACCATTAGGAAACGATTCTAGTGAATCTGGCGATGATGAACAAATCGAAAAAGAATCTGAAGATGAAGAAAATTTGGAAAAAGAGTATGACGATGCAAAACAAGCTAAAAATCAGTGCACTGTAATGATCAATGCATTAGTATCAACCTATAGAGACGACATAGATTCCGAGCTATCTCCAGATAAGTTGCATCAATTTTTGATATATGCCGGCTTAAACCGCCTGCTGAAATGTATAAAGGACCCAGCAGTTTTCTATAGTAAAAATGGGTTTCAGTCGATTGTTCTGAAACTTGGGGAAAATGTTCTCCTGGGCGACCCGATTAAAATTTATTTTGATCACCAGTCCGACCAAATTCGATTTTTTGATCTAGAGGCGATTGAAACTGTGAAATCTGTGAAGGTCTGCTTAAATGTTCCACAAAAATTCTGAAAATATTCTTCATTTTTTGGAGAAAGATAAGCATCTTTTGTTTCTTGGTGTTTTTTTAAGTGCTTCCTTCTCCCGGAAAAAAATTACAAACAGAAAAAAATATTTTTTTTGTAATTATTTTACGGGAAAAAGTGGCAATTTGAAGAAAAAGTTGAAGGGGCATAAGTTGATTATTTTTACCTAAAGAATATGCCCGAATATTTTGGGCAGAAAAAAATAAAAATCTGGGGAAATTCTTGGTCAAAATTATTTTTGTCTAAGAAATTTTGAAAGGCAGGCGTATTCTTTGAACAAAAATAAGCATATTTTGTCTCTTAGTGTTTTTCTTCAAAGTGCTTCCTTTTCCCGTAAAAAATTACAAAAAATATTTTTTTTTGTTTATTTTTTACGGAAGAAGGAAGCACTTTGAAAAAAAACGCCAAGAGGCAAAAGATGTTTATTTTTCTTCGAGAAATGAGCCTGAATATTTTCAGAATATTTATGGAACATTTGCTAGAGGGCGTGGTTTTCGAGTTATTCAAGAGAAACTTGAATAGGGGATCTTTAAACGACCCCCCCACCCCCTCGCTCATCATCCATTGATCAGGACTTTTAGTATGCTGTTCAGGGCAATCCCCCCCGACAACTATCAAATTTCAAGTCAATACCCTAATTTAATTTTGTTAATTCCTTTAATAATGGAGTGGAGGTGGCGATGCAGGTGACAAATATAAAAAAATCAACGAAAACATTTAGATTTTTTTTACGATTACTAGGCACATACCCACACAGCACATGACATCCCTAGGATGTCCTTATTTGGTCCCGTATGTCCCAATCGAGGACAACATTCCTCAGGATATCCTTATGATATCCCGATAAAATATATACAACTTGAGAATATCCCAAATGTGGATATCCTAGACAAATCCTGGCAGGATGTCCTTGTAATATCCCGCAAAGATATTAAAAGCCTAACAAAATATCCACTGTAGGAATATCCTGTGCAAGTCCTAGAGTCGTCCTATTATAGGTATTATTATTTAGGAGATTTCAACAACAAAAATAATGAAAAGTATATATATTATTTTGAGGCTATTTATTTATAGTGTCTTTAATTGGTTTGTAAAAGTTGCTTCTAAAAATTTATTTGTTCTATTTGATAATCCCCTCCAGTACAAATAATTCATTAAAATGTATGTTTTATTTAAATAGCAGTTATTTATAATTTGGTTTTAATACATTTACTGTGTTTTGAATTAGTCGCCTTTTTGTGACAAGTCGAAAGTTCTAAGAAATCTGCCGGACGTCGATGTCTTTTCCAAGTTAATTTTAAAGGTCTTTCGACAAATAAGATTACTTTAAATATTTCATAAATATAATGCTGCTATGTTATATCTTTGTATTTATTATATTATCTAAAAGGGGAAAATGTGATTGGTTATTGTCCGCAGATATTATTGTCAGATACGTAATTCTTTATATTTTTCTGAGTGAATAGAATTTTTTTTAAATTCATTATGACTTTTCAGCCCGCTATGATTTTTTAAAGTTGTACATATTATCCCTTATAACTTCTAACCACCCTAAACTCTGTTGATTTTAACAATACAAAAAAAAAGGCAAGAGATCACTTTTTATGTAATATTTCATGCTTTTACAATTTTTATTTGAAACTTTTTTACTATCTCTTACACATTTTGAGTACTTTTGAAAAAACACTCTGTTATGTTTTTTTTCACCCCTTCTCGGGGTTGGAAAAAAAAAATCTTTCATTAATCGTGTTCTCGTGTTCAAATACTTCAAAGTAACATATCAAAAATTCAAGTATTTACCTTAAAATTTTGATTTGTCGATCTGTTTCATTGGATTATACATAACCTCTATTAGTTTGGTAGATTACTTTTAAAGTGATATATAAGCCAATTGATAGATACAAATATGTGTATGGAGTTGTACATATACTATGTATCACATTTTTATTAGTCATTTTACCTCTGCCATTATATACACTTGTATTCCTTTGTCTTCGCTTACTGGCTCAGTTTAAAAGCAATGATCCTATAAAATAATATGTATTTTTTGCTGTCTTTAGAAATATCCAATAAACCCTAAAAAAACTGGGGATGTCCTATATAAAGTCCGATCAATGTCCTCAGGTTGTTCATAGTAAAGCCCAGGCATAACCCATATAAGAGGCTGATGATGTCCTGTACACACCCGTACTGATGTCCTGAGGACGTCATCAGCAAAGCCCGAACTGTCTCATTTGGATATCCTACGGACATCCTAAGGTGATAATGGGATCTTCCTAGGATATCCCATATGTCCTGAAAAGTTGTCCTCAGTATGTTCTGAGGATGTCCTTGTGCTGTATGGGTATACTTCCATTCGTCTGAGTGGATATGGAAGCAATATACATACGGATTGAAATGAGAGGCACCCTCGTTTTAAAATTTGTTAAAAACCGTTAAAAAGTCATAAACGAACAATAAATAATACCAATTGTCTCTCTCTCTCTCTCTCTCCCTTTGTAATATGGTAACCTTGACAACATTATGCATTGTCCTATAAAAGCTCAAAAATTCCGTTGCTGATATCGTCCGCTTCAGTCTGATAAAGTGATAAGGTATATTTAATTTTCAATTAGAAACAGAAACCACCCTGCGAATATAACTACGTACGCAAATAGCTTAATGAAGACCGCACCCTTATTTGCAATTATTCCACCTTTTATGTACCTTCATTAATTTATTTGAAATTAAATATCATTAACTGCACGTGGTAGATCCTAATAATTATAAGCAAATATAGCTACCTATACCTAATTAAAACAAAGCGAATAAATAGGAAAAGTCGTATAATTCTTCGTAAAACGTATGTTAATATCATAAAGTAAATAGGTCTCGCTTCATTTTCAAATATCAGATTAAATAAAAAACGGACGCGGTAGACCATTCCCGGAAGTTCGACTAAGCCATATCACAAGTTAAAATATCCGTTTTCTCGACATTTATTTAATAGATATTGTGCTATCCTACGTCGCATTTCAATGTGTGTGTATTTTGTTTAGTACAATAATTCGCTAATTTTTATAATTATCATAGTCGCCTCTGAAAACAAATGCAGCGGCTTGTCAGATAGTTCGCATAATACGCGGCGTTAGTAGATTACACGATTTTAGAGGTATTGTTGTACCTCGTTCAATCGGTAAAGTAAACTGTGTTTATTTTGACGGTCGTTTTAAAATAATCTTTTAAAGTGATCGGTGGTGCATAGTAGAGTATTCGCTTTGAGTAAATTTGCTTATTTTCCGCGATCGGTGTAAAATGGAACCAAAAAGTCCGACAGGTTACGAAAAGTTGGTGGATGATAAACCACCTAAATCGCCAAGTAGGCCGTTCCGCTTGCGTTTCCATCGCATGTTGAGTACGGGGAGTCTTAAACTTAGTACTAATTCATCCCCCTCAAGCCCGTGCTCAGATTCTAGCCGTTATAGTTTTGATTCAGATACGGTGGACTATTGGAAGCGATCTGGGTATGTACCATTTTATTTATTCCACTTTGCAGTATGTTACAGGTATGTTCCTAACTTGGAGTTTCGCTTATTTTAGAAGTAACAAGGGCCTAAAGGTATTAATTTGTCTTTGCTTAGTCTTGCCTGTGTAGATATTAATTTGTATAGTTAACAAATCTTGGAAACTTTATTATGTTAGGATTTTAATTGAGTCTGGCATTTTATAAAAAACCTTGTCGTAAACTTTTGGTTAAATAATAATTTGTTTAAGTGGCCAAATTTCAGATAATTGCGTCTGTTTTCGTGCAGTAAAATAGCTCTAAATTTGCAATCCAAAAAAAAAATAGCGCCACAGCATAGAACTTTATTTTTAAGCGCCAATAAAACAAGCTAACCGTTATACTCTTCGCCGATTTACTGCATTTTTTATATAATTGTTGCACATTCTATAGGATACTCTTCGCAGTTTTTTTGCAAATAATATTAGTTTTAGACATTTTCAGTTTAATTACAAAACATAAAAAAATATGTAATTTTTTTTTTATTTAAAAAAAATATAACTTTTTTTATTTATCTATCGATATTGCTCAAAGACTTCTTCCTCTAGCAAACACTAACTTACTGTCCAAATTTCAATACAATCGGACTTTTCGTTCTTAAGTTATCGTGCTTACAAGAAACGTAACGGACGGACGGACGGACGGACGGACGGACGGACGGACGGACGGACGGACGAACATTTTGAAAGTTGTTCAGAATTCGATCACCAACGCAGTGATACGAAATTTTTTTCTCTACGTTTTGTATTTGCGAAGAGTACTTATAATACTTAATGAAAAGGAGAACATTGTCAATTGAATCCTATGTTTTTCTATGTTTGTTTATTCTTTACTGCAGATTGACTGAAAAGATTTCTATGAAATCTTTTTCAAGCTGTATGGTATGGTTTGGCAGTGGCCTCATTATAGTGGCGTAAAAAAAGGACATTAATATCTACAGTTTTGTAACAGAAAAATTATGATTTCATTCCTCCTGGGGTATCACCAGAAGTATAGGTATATATCTGTTTTAGACTTCCAAAGCCTATTGCGCTTTTTTATAAACAATTTAGTTTTTTTAGGTAAAAAGGTGAATATCTCCGGTTGTAGAGGTCCGATCGGGGAAACAAAAAGGTCAAATTACGTTGGCTTTGGGTCATTTGAGTAGGTATATAACGTACAATATTGAATAAACTGGCTAAAAGTGTTTTTTTTTCATTTTAACGACCAGGGACGTTAAAAGTTCCGATCGGCTTCAAACTTTCGGAAAATATACGATTTGTTAAGTACAAAACACCCTGAAATTTTCGTGCCTAAATATTTAACCCTGTGGACACAAATGAATTTGTTATCTAAAATTTGAATTGCCCGTCATTTTGTGACATAAGTCTAAAGTGAATCATTTTTTTTTTTCAAAATGTAGATCTCGATGCCAACTTTTCGTTGAAAAAAGTTTTTTATAAAGTTATTTTGGCCATCTCTTTGGCATTTATTTATAAACCAAATAATAACAAATGGGTTTTTTGGCTATTTCAGAAAGACGAAAATTGACTTTTTTTTTAAATTAAAATTCTCGCAGTTCTCTTTCATTTTTGATAAAAAGATTTCAAAATGACCGAAAAAATCTATTTGTTGTTATTTGGTTTTATAAAAATTTACAAAAATGTGGCCTAAATGACCCCAAAAAACTTTTTTAATGTCAACGGAAAGTCGGCATCGAGATCTACAGAAAAAAATGGTGGACTTTTTATACAATATCTATAAATGTCAATTTATGGTTTAATTATATTAATTATTTTAAAGATACCTACTGTTACCTAGTTTAAGTTTATTTGTTCAAACGGAATTGATTTTTATTTATTTATAGGCCCGATATTTATGTTCATTTAAATAAAACTCTGAAAACCGAACTGATGTCGCATTCTATTGAAAATGTCCTTGTGGATGTAATTGTGTTTACCTCCACATACCTATGCTAAACTTAATTGTACCGTTCTTTGCGCTCACAATTATTAAATGTTTGATAGCTCAAGATTGCCTATAACTACACGAGTCTGTCTGACAGCTGATATTGTTTTATTACAATCAATGGCTACCATGATTTTTCCAATGTTATTAGGTTACCAGATTTACACAGAAATGAGCCATTTTAGTTTCCAAAGCCCACTAATCTATTATTTATTAGCCGCATGTTTCTAAAAGCTTGGTTGCATTGTATTTTGGCTGAAATCTCAAATATTTCTGAGCGGATTTTCAATATTTTGGTATCATTAGATTCGTATGAAAATGAGTAATTTAAAAATGTTGGTGAACGATTAAATTCCCATTTAAAAAAACCGAGTTAGTGGGTAAAAATCACATTTAAAAATTTTAAACGCCTCTAGAGAATTAAGTAATGCAATCATATTGCTCTTTTTATTTTTATAGTAACGTAGCACACAAACTAAAATATATTTTGGGCACCACAGCACTCTGGATTCAGAAATAGATTTTTTAATAAAATTTTTAATGTTTATCAAAAAGTGACCAAAATGAATGTATTGTATTCAAAATTTCCTCTAGATTCCAAAAATGTAAAAATATATAGGGTGTTCCATTTAAAAATCGAAAGTTGTGGGCATTTCCGGTCAAACCGGATGTGCACCAAACTTGATTTTTTATTGACAAGATGGCATTTTAGTCGTGTAATAAGGCCTCCTAATTTCAATTTTCTATTCCAAATGTTTTAGGAAATATCGGGGCGAGCGCAATTCGTGACTCACCCGGTATACTTACTCAAATGACCCAATTTGTTGGAATTTTAATTACAAAGCTTTTGGTTTTTTGTTTGTCCCTGTCGAACCTCTAGAACCGGAGATATTCATAATAATAATAGGACTGTTGTAATCATATAAATTATTTTGCAACGACAAAAAGGTTTTTGTTATAGTCAAAATATGCCCCCATGCTAAGATAGCATAGGACAGACGAGATGGGAAAACAGCATATTATGCACATAACATGCTGTTTTTCATACATCTCTTGAGAGATTTGTGGACATTTGTCTGAGGACATAGATGTTTCGGGTTATTATATTTGCAATATAATTTGTATGTTTATCCCATTTAAGAACTCGATCTAGGTAAAGTCCCAAAACTGTTACAAACTTGAAATTTTCTTCCAGAGTGTCATGTCTTAGTGAAAATGTCATCGTTACGGTTTTATTTTTATTCAGTGTTAACAAATTTGTTGAGAACCATTTCTCTGCATTTAACTGTGCATCAGCAAGTTTTATCTTTAGTTCGTTAATATTTTTACCTGATACGGAAAGTGTTGTATTGTCTGCGTAAGACAAGCAGTTGACGTTGTCTACAACATTTGGTAAATCGTTTATGTAGATTAAAAATAACACAGGGTCCAAAATGGAGCTCTGTGTTACACCTGCTCTTACAGTTAGCATGTCCGAATTCTGGTTATGGAAGCAGACTATGTGATGTCTGTTATTCAGATAAGATTTAAGTTATTGTACGGCTTCTTGACAGAAATTATATTTGATACATTTTTTTAATAATGACTCATGTGAGACACCGTCAAAAGCTTTACTGAGGTCACAAAATATTGAAGTAGAGTTCAAACCTCTTTCAAAACAGTCTAGTGTATATTACGTAGTGAAGTTTAAAAAAGCATCTGTAGCTGATAATTTCATTCGGAAATCAAATTGGGTTTTGTTAAACAAATGACAGTTTTCAACATAATCATTTATTTGATTTTTTATTACTTTTTCGAGAAACTTTGATATTGTAGGTAATAATGATATAGGTCTATAATTGCTAATATCATCCAATTCTCCTTTTTGGAAGATTGGCATGACAGAAGCTATTTTAAGAGCATTTGGAAATATACCAATGTTTAAACACAATTATTATTCACCTTTTTACCTAAAAAAAATGCTGTTAAAAGAACTGAATTATTTAGGAAAAAAAATGTAATAGGCTTTGGAAGTCCAAAACTCAGATATACAGTGTGTCCCAGGATAGATGTAACAAGAGGTGTAATGGACCAAAAATTTTGGAATTTTGGAATGGTATTTGGGGATTGAGTCCTGCTTGTTGTAAAACTAAAGTATACCAAAAATGACTTGATTTGGTGTTCTACAGGGTGTTTTATAAGCAAAGTTGTGAAAATCACCACTAATAAAGTACCTTTATTTTTCAAAATATGAAAAAATTCTACTAAGAAAAGTTATTTAGAATGCAATTTTATATCTCTGTACCAAATTTCAGGAATATAAAATTATATTTTTGAAACTTCCCATTTTTTGCGAATTAAGAGTTGAATTCATATTTAAAGTTGTGTAGGAGCAAATGTTAATCAGCTATTGGTAAATAAATTAAATATACTAGATGTAAGAAGGTATAATGTAAGAAGGTATAATGTTAATCGAACTAATTGTAAAACAAGAAACAATGGGCTTGTTCAGCATTTTTTTTTATTTCACAAATCGAAAGTGCAAGTATAAATTAATGGATCTGCAAAATATCAGAATCTTATTCGCACGTTTAGTATCTTAAAAACTATTACAAATTTCCATCTCGCGAAAATGGGGCGTGGCCAGGCGCTACGTCACTATACTCATAGACTCGGCGATCTCAATAGACTTGATGCTCCTTATTGGTTATAATTATAAGTGTTTTCGAAGTATTGTTTGTTTTGCTTACTACTTGACAGTAGGGGAGTACAATTTAGTGAAATGTCAAAAAATTACAATTTTCTCTCGCTCCTGCCAAGGTCCCAGAAAGCCATTTTTCTTACGTCACTTGCGTATAGTGACGTCACAAATGAGCGCTCGGTTTTTGCAACTATTACTAAATTCAACTCCTTATATCTCGAGAACGGAAAAAGTTAATAATACGAAATTTTAAGTGTATAATGAGAATATCGAGTACTATATGAAAAAGTATAAAAACCATATAAAAAGAATATCATGGAACAAGCCCATTACTAACAGAAGATTTGTGAGGTTTAAAAATTACAAGTAATAAATGTCAAAAACATAACAGATTCACAAACAAATTAATTATTGACCAATACAAAACAATGTTTACAATTTTTTTATTATTCGACGTAGCTACCACCCACATCCACACACATTTCGATCCTTCGCCTGAATTCCTTAAAACTGTTTCGAATATGATCTAACGGTATGGAGTTTACGGCATTTGTAATTCTCTGCTTCAATACTGTTACATCGTTAGGAAATGCTTCAGCGTAAACCAACTGCTTGAGGCGACCCCATAAAAAGAAATCCAATATTGATAGTTCTGGGGATCTCGCCGGCCATTTGATCGGTCCATTCCTGGCAATTCAATTTTCTTCAAAATTTAAATTCAACCGCCGATTAACCATTTATGTGGAGTGGCCAGGGTTGAAAATGAACTAAAGGCATATCTCTTAAAATATTTAAATGTTCTTCAGAAAATCTTTCAAGAAGCTGTAAATAAGTGTGCTGGTTTAACCTTCCCTCAATGAAATAAGGTCCAATAACTCCAACGTGATAAGAAACGGCACACCACACATTCACTTTTTTATAATATTGTCTTCTACAATGAATTCTAAAATTTGGATTGTCAGAAGCCCAAAACCGACAATTCTGAGATGAAACAACACCATTGGTTGTGAATGTGGATTCATCTGCGAAAATTATTAAATGATGAAAAAATCTCTCTTCCATGATTTTTTCTCCAACGGTCAAACAAAAATCCAACCTACGGCCGTCATCTCCCTCTTCAAGCGCATGTTTATAATTTGCTTTATATGCCCTAATTTTCTCTGCCTTGTAAATTCTTTGGAGTTCAGACTTGCTAATATTAATAAGAGCTGACCTCTCTCTTAGTGGCATCCTAGGATTTTCTATAACAGAGGCATGAGCTATAATAGCCCCAACATTGTCTTCGTCATATGCTTTTATTTTTCTTTTCATGTTAAGAACACTACCAGTAGCCAGAAACTTTTTAATTATTCTCATAGCCTGAGTACGTGACAAAGCAGTGTTTGGAAATTTCAAATTAAATTGGCTTACCACTTCTCTTAGCGAGTTTTCACCGCCAATTCCGTAGCATTGCAAAATATAAATTTTTTCACGCACTGTGAGTACCATTTTCAGTATTTTCATTTAATTTTTTATGCTTGGTTCGTTAATTTGAAACAGAAATTAAGGATAATATTGACTACTTTTGACAGATATGTCAATAATAAATGATAAATGTGTATCCACTGCTTTTCTCATAGCCTACTTTTACCTTCTACATAACTTATTAATTCGCAAAAAATAATTTCTATGCAGTTTTAATTCAATGGTTCAAAATAAAATACTAATTTATTGAAAAAATGGGAAGTTTGAAAAAAATAATTTTATATTCCTGAAATTTAGTGCAGAGATATAAAATTGCATTCTAAATAACTTTTTCATATTTTGAAAATTAAAGGTACTTTAATAGTGGTGGTTTTTACAACTTTGCTTATAAAACACCCTGTAGAACACCAAATCAAGTCATTTTTTGTATACTTTAGTTTTACAACAAGCAAGACTCAATCCCCAAATACCATTCCCCATACCAATATCTATTGGTGTGGGGAACAGAACATTCTGACTCTATGGAAACGAGTATATTTCAATTATCTAGATATGACATTATGTAGTGCAGTGTGATTCTTCTACTTCCCAAAGTAGTTAACTTTAGTTTAAGAAAGTCAGAGTTCACAGTCAAAAGCTGTAGATAAATGAAAAAATAATTCTACCACTTTAGTACCCACATCTAAATAATAAATTTTGTTTTTGTACAAATTGTAAGCTAGCTAGTCTTGTGCATTTTTTGCTCGGTAGGTAATTATTTAGCAAATAGCTAATAGTTGTATAATCTTGTGGATATTGATTTGGACTGTCGAAATAATTGCAATTATTAGGAAGTTTTTCAATTTTGAGCAATTGAGTAAACCAATGTGAAATTCGGATTCAGCATAAAAAATACTAGTGCAGTAAAACTAAAATTTCTAGGGAATTGTCTTACTACAGCAATTTTTTTGCTGAAACTTGTTGAAAACATTTCAGTGTAGTAAAAAGTTTTGGATTAAATCTGTGTGGCGGAAGGCTTTTGTTTAAACAAAAGTATCTTCAGAATCCTGTTTCTTCGCAACTTTTCTTAAATATCGCTGGTTGTATAATGTATAACCCGTATCGCAAAAAGGAAAGAGACACAAATTATTCAAAATGAAATTGCGAAGAGAACTAGATTTGTTCGAAACTTTCTGGTCAATATGCCAAGTCGTAAAACATGAAGAAATTTTAGGGAGGCCATTTTGAAACAATTGATGATAACTTGAACAATAATGGACCTTGTGGTGTTAAAACATCAAGCCAAGTTTCAAGTTAAAATGTTTACAATAACTCCTAAGAAACAATTGCAAAGTCGAAAATAGAATCGTCGATTGTTTGTGGACCTCAAGTCGTGTTTCAAAAATTTGTATTTCAGATTATAGTTGTTTCTATGTTTTTTATGGTGGCATAAACAAAAATCTATAATTTAACATTAATTAATTCGGTCTCATCCAAAAAACAACTGAAATTGTTAATGGTAATTTTCTCATTTTCTCTTATAGTCCCCGATCTGCGCATAGAGTGGCAAAGAGAAAAAATAGCAAGAAGAGAAAAATAAAAAACCTTCTTCAACGTAAACAAAAAAGAAATCAAAAAATTCCACATGATGTTTTAACCAATCCATTAATAGTAGTAACTTTAATTTCCGATGAAGAAGGGTATGATGATGCTACTTCATTTTAAAGCTTTAAGCGCTTTTTAGCATTTTAACGACGCTTAGCAGGCCAAAACCAAATTTACTGAGAGAGACAGTGATAAATTTTGATAACTTAACTTAGGCCTTATCAGAGTATGCAATACATCGCCGCGACATATATTCCTCAACTCCCTTTCGCCTGTTTGCATTAGCTTATATACTTTAAAAATGCCTCTAGATCCATTTAGAAATCTTCTAGTAAAGTCTTGAACATTGTAGAAAACTCGATACTTTTCTATAAGTTTTTAGAAAACATATTACTACTGTCTCAGAGATGGCGTGCTTGAACCCAGTTGTGGAGACATGGTATTGCAGTTACCTACACCATTGCTACTTCACCACTCCTGAGCTTTCAGCTCCAGCCCCTAGGGCTGTAGTCACACTATCTTGTTTACTACTATACCCCACAATCATCTGCCCTTGCTGTAACTGGATAGTTCTCGTTTGCTCGACTAATAATGTTCGTTTTATTTTTACATATATGCAAAAAGTACTTAGAGCTTATTGTTTGGAGAGTACCGAGTGAGTTCTTCGTTAGTTTCAATTTGAATTTAACTGACGAGAAAAACGCAAGAGACCGTTTTCATGTAGAACTGACCAGCCTAATCTGAAAAAATGTCAGTGGCGTACAACTTTTTTGGTAAAAAATATCAGGGGACATGTTTGCAGGGACACCATTGGTGGAGGTATAAAATAACTTTTCAAACTAATATAGGTGGTTTTAAATCCTATTAACACATACCAAAATTGAAAATACCATCTAAAGTATTTTTTTTAAAAGTAACGATTCAAAAAAAATTCAACACTCCTTAGCGCAAAATTTAAGCCATTGAGCACATAAATTCACATGAACTTTTCTTTATAAAATGACGTATGGAATCGCCCCTGAAATATTAGAACATCATTAAAGAACACCCTGTATATAAGAAATATAATATTATTATATAGCAAAAATCATGAATAAAAAGGAAAGATCATGGAAATGTGCGGGGTACTTCAAAAGTGGGTGGAAGTTTATAGAGGGTTGATTGATTGATTAATTTGTCAGCGTAAGGTGGGAATTGCTGCCGATTCCGGGCATCCATGGAGGTTCGTTCCAACACGCAGCTTGGTAGTTCGTCGAACACGCCCAACGGATGGCCAATCTGCGTGCCGGAACCAAATCTCGGATTGTTTTATATACTGCCGGACCAGCTGCATGCGCCGCGTTGGCTATTGGACATGCAGCGAGAGTCGCATGACGCATGGGGTGGGAATATAGGATGGGAAATGTAGATGTTTGTGAGATGCTTCTTTTAAGTTTCCATGCTTCTGTTAAGTTTCCATCTGTCATCATCGGCTGGGGTGTGCAGGTGTTTGCGAGATGCTTCTTTTCAGTTTCCATACTTCTTTTAAGTTTCCATCTATCGTCATCCCCCTTATTTTTCTTCTTCTAAGTTTTCTGTTTCTTCTGTTTCTGAATCTGGCAGCTTTTATTTATTTTTTTTATTTTTATTTATTAACCGTTTCACAGGTAAATATCCATTTACGGTGGAGTTGATGCGAAGGGCCCTATCTCATGGTAACAATATTTTTTGCGGGTTATGAGAAAAAAGGTGGGAAGGGATAGTTTGCTCACCCTGTAGGTATGTCGTTTCTGTGAAACAATCGCTTTCAATTTCCGCCTTCCAATTCCGGTCAGTTTTTCTATTTCATCACCTATATATTATGTTTAATACCTTTTCAACTTTAATCTCTATTTCTTATTTAAATTTTAATAAAGAGGTAAATAAGTAAAACAATGCTAATGCTACAATAAACAAACAAAAAAACTTATCTCCCTTCATTCACATCTGGCTGACTGGCTGTTTATATTGCCCATGTTGCTCTCCATACACCATACACTTGAAGAAGGGACGGGTCGCAGGTAGTATAAATTCTACGATCTTCCAGATATAGTGCACTAATACAGACACTGTTTCTGTTTACTTTTATTTTTAGGGACCATTAGCAAACGCGTTTCATTAATTTTCAATTATTATTAATTTGATGCAGAAATTTTTAAATCTACCGCTGACTTAAATTTATCGAGTTTAATGGAGTTTTAACCGGTTCGTTTCGTGTTTTTCTCGGGAGCATTAACACACACGTGCGCTCTCGATCGCACCCCATTAGAACTCCCGGTGGAAGTGTATAGAGGGTTCGAAATGAATTAGGTTAAACCGTTATATTTAGAACTGATCTACATACAGTTATCTTATATTCGCTTTGTTACATAACACTCTGTATATACATTTTAAACAATAGTTCTAGATTTACCGACTACAACATATGTTCATGACATAGCAATCTAAAAGGTTAAAGTGGTTACCAGCAATTAGGCCCTTTATAATATCCCTTCATGACTAGTAATCACTGACCTCCACCTTACGGTTCAAAAATTTTCAAATATTTCTGACGTTAGTGGAAATTGAACCCACCGTGAATAGACTTAATACGCGTAAATTAAATTTTATTGCAAATCTGCTTGTGCTGCTTTATCTTCAACTGCTTTCTGAGGACAAGTGACTGATTAATTTAATATATTCCAATATTTATTTTCTTGTAGAAGCAATTCAGCCGACAGTTCAAGACCGACTTCGGTGGGTCCCGTGGAAAAGATCAACTTGACGAAGGAGCAGGAAAAGTTGGAGGAACTAATAAGGTAATAATTATTTAAATACTTATTAAAGCTGTTACATATAATTCTTATAATTTGCACATTATGATTTACTTAGCAGTGTTAATGGGATAATCTCACTGAAATGTTAAATGCGTACTTTTTTTCGCGTCAACGCAGGTGCTAATTCTAGGTGGTAGTACGACCCTAAACCATATACAATTCTCGCCCCAAAATTTCCTAAAGATATGTGGAGTAGCATATTGAATTCTGGACGGATTATTATAGGACTGAAATGTTATTTTTTTAATGCAATTTGAAACAATATTTGCTATATGAACATGTTATAAATTCAAGATCAGTCACCAGTGGCGGCTCGTCAGGGGAGGCAGGGGAGGCTGAGCCTCCCCTTGGAAGAACCACCATATCTTCAAAAGTAATATCTTAAGAAATTTCTATTAGGTATATCAATTTTCAATATTTTTTGTTGTTTATTATTCATTAATTAATTTTCAGTTTATATATAACATTTTTGCATTTCCTTTCCACACACATACCTATAACGTTACAGTCCGGATAGTCTTTGTATGCATATTTCCCGGTCGGCCGGTCTTTTACTGAATGAACACTGCGGTTCGCTGGAGGCTAATACGAAATAGCTTCCAACTTTACCGCATTTACTTATAACATGAATGACCTTGAATTTCTTTGCGCTGTGTAAAATAGCAACACTTGGAATAGCCAAGTATGAGGCTAGCCTCAGATCTTAGTTTTTATAGCGCATGTGCACAGGTCATTCAAGAGTCAGGTGATTCACAAAGAAAACGAACTGACGTCTGACAGTTGCGTTTAACCGGTTAAGAACAACTTGACGTATAAATACATAAAACATTTGATAGGCGGGCTAGAAATAAGTGCTCTAACAACATGTCTTGTTGTCCAGATGTGGTGGATTATTTGTTATTAAATGGATTACCATTTTACTACTCTTATTTATGACGAAAAGGTAAGAATTAAAAGAAATGCCAGGCCTACACCAGCAATGCTTTCGTTAGTTTTTAAAAGTGGTAAACAAAACAGAGGGTTTTGTGATAACAATTATAAAAAAGTCGAGTGGTTAACGGCATCAACAGTTAGAAACAAATTATATTGTTGGAGATGTTTATTATTTACTAATGATCAATCCTCAATTTGGGGCGGGGCCGGGTTTAATAATTTGAAAAATTTGTCGCGAGGTTTAGAAAGGCACGAAAAATCCCAGGAGCACATTTCATCTTGCATTAAATTCGAAATGTTTGGTAAACAAAATATTGTAAATTTCTTGGATTCTGCACATAAGAGAGAAATAGAAAATGTTAACGAAAAGGTCCGTGAGAATAGGGAAATATTAAAGAGGTTAATAGATGCCGTTATATAGTTATCTTCACAAGAAAATTCTTTCCGAGGACATGACGAAAAACGAGAATCGTGCAATAAAGGAAATTTCAAAGAGCTGGTAGATTTTTTAAAAACTTATGACCCAAAATTAGAGAACTTTTTGAATAACGCCACTATTTTTTGAGACAATTCCGGTAAGCTTCTGTAGAATGATCATTTTCAACACTTAAACGCATAAAAACATTTTTACTAGAAACAAAATGAGTCAAGACCGCCTTTCAAATGTATCGCTTATTTCAATAGAAAAACGTTTTTTGTCAGAATTGAGTAAACGCGATTCATTTTATGATGAAATAATCAACCATTTTGCTAGTTCCAAAAATCGCAGGTTACCACTCATTTATAAGAATATTCAGGCTTTAAAGCAGAGATTAATATAGGTAGTTGTTATTTTAGAAAAAATATTTATTTGTGTTATTTATTTTTTAGGAAATATTTTTTATAATTCTCCATAATATAGAGTTATAATTTTACACGCCTGGCAGTGATAATGAATACAATTTTTTGTTTGTAGAAAAACACTTTAATTTTTTTACCAAAACTATTTTTATTTTTATTAAAAGTTATATAATTTAATTACAAGTGGGATAGTAGGACTCCTTTGGATACCGATACTCGAGTCGTAGGAACGAGAATTTCATGAGAATGATTTTTTCATCTCATCATATTTTCTATTTCCTTTTCATTCTATTCTTTTATTAGTTCTATTCTCTCAAGTCGTGAATCGGTATCCTGGCGAACAACCCACGGCAAAAAAATGTAACGCGCCGTTGTAATACCTCAGGGGTGGTGGGGAAATGTACAAATTGTAGTCATATTGCACATCAGTTGTCTTTCAGAATATCAAGCCTCCTCTGCAGACAATATCACGAGCCGCCACTGTCAGTCACAAAATTGACCAATATACATCCACACATCATCACATTGATATAAGATTAATTTCTTGTTAACTTCCCCACAAAATTGTGGGAGGTTACTATATTCCTTGTAAGTATCGACTCATTCATTTGTCGGCAGTTCGGCAGTGTTAGTGTTTTTAGTACTTTATAATAGAGATGATGGGATATCTATTGCGGCTACTATAAAATTAAAATAAATAGAACGTTAAAATAATAATAATAATAATAATATAGATAGATTTTATTTAATTCTGTGCCAATTACAAGAATTGAATAGAATTTGTCAAGTAAAAATATGCAAAAAATACAATAATTTATGAACATTATAAAATACATATTATACAATAATAACATACGTACAATATTCGAATAACTAAAATTAAAACCAGACGTCAGATTACAAATTAACTAGAAAATAAGTTTTGGGATATATAAAGTGACCATTAAACGAGTTTTTTCTATTAAATAAAATTTTCAAATTAGTGAAAAGAGCAAAACCCATTGTTAGATAAAAAACTAAAAAAATTAGAATTGAATTCGGTTAAATTCTTGACTAGTTTAACGTTAGAGGGCAATTTGTTAAATAAATAGCTTCCAGCATGCATGGAAGATTTTTTATATAGGACTAAATTGAAATTATTAACATATCTTTATAAATGATTACGGTTTCTTGTATTGTATTCGTGTTTTTCACGCTGTGGTGATAAAATATTTTTATAATATAGATTTATAAAAATAATTTATATAAGTAAATGCATGTAACCGTGACAATTTTATTATTTTTAAATGTACTACGACCAGAATGTATCCCAAATTAAAAATTATTCTCAATACTCTTTTTTGCAGAACCAATACTCTCTGCAGATCTATAACTTAACCCCAGGCAGTTATATTATAGAATAGCTTTGAACAGAATAAAGTATAATACACATATATCAAAGATCTAAACTATTTGTCAACATTGAAATTGCAAAAGATTTTGACTTTAGTACAAAATTGATCAATATATTGAGTCCAACACAGATGTTCGCCCAGAATTATTCCTAGAAAATTTTATTTTTTCTTAAAGCTTAACTGTTTACCGTTTAAAAGAAGATTAACATCTTTGAAAACATTCTTTGTCCGTGTTTTGAAGAAGACACGTACGGTTTCTTCATAATTGATGATCAACCTGTTTCTGTGGCACCATGTATTGAATTTATCAAGGGTCAAATTAGTTACAGTTTCCAGTTCTTTGAAAGTCTTGGCTGAAATGATTATAGATGTATTATCTGCATACATAAATAATCTTCCGTGACTGGTAAACTCGGGTAGATCATTAATAAATAAAAGAAATATTAAAGAACCAAGCCGCCCTGAGGAGCTCCAACAGATAATTCATATTCGTCCAATAATGAATCCCTTAATTTAGCAAAAAGTCTTCTGTCCGACAGATATGAAATCAACCAGTCATTTACTTTACCACGTATCCCGATTTTCTCTAACTCATCTAAAAGAAATTGTATGTTTAGAGTGTTAAACGCACTTGAAAGATAAAAAATAACCCTATCACGTATTCATTGCTATTTAATTTATCGTTTACCGGTTACGTCAGCTCCATTGCCTCTGTCTCCGTTGAATGCTTACTCCTAAATCCATGTTGAGATTTAGCCAATATACCATATTTTTCTAAAAATGTTGTTAATCTATTTGCCATGAGACTTTCTGTCATCATCATCGGTCATACAACCCTATAGTAGGGTCTCGACCTTCTCCAGCTTCTTTCGCCATTCATTCTTGTCTCTGGTCTGCATCGTCCAATTCAGTACACCCATCTTTCGTGCGTCCTCACTTACACCATCCTTCCAGCGTAGCTTTGGCCTTCCTCACCCTCTTGTACCTAGGGGCTCTGCTTTGAGGATCTTTATTGCAGGGTTATTGTCATCATATCTATCTGTAGTTACTATGTCCTTGTTACCGGCTTGTCTATAGGTATAGGTAGTAAATTTCGAAGTTATACCTGTGTCTCCACATACCGTCTCTAGAGTTGCCCCGTATATTTTTTGCAGTGTCTTTCTCCCAAAGATCACCAGCAGGGATTCATCTCTCTTTGTCATGGTCCAGGTCTCTGATCCATACATTAGTACGGGTATGATAAGTGTCTTGTATAACCAGTTCTTGATAAACTACGGTTGCGAATGTACTTCGAAATGCCAAAATAGCACCTATTTGCCAACATAACGCGTCTGTTGATTTCTGCACTGTTGTTATTATCTACAGTTATTGTCGCGCCCAGGTACTCAAACTCCCTCACCCCTTCGAAATTGTGATCATTAATTGTGATGTTCTGTCCAATGTCTCGCACTCTTTGGTTTTTTTGTTGCTGCCATAAATTTAGTTTTTTGTTCATTTATGTGTAATCCCATGTTGTTTGCTACAGTCACAAAAGTTGTGAATGTTTCTTTGGCCTGTCTCGTAGTTCTGGTAATAGTGTCTACATTATCTGCGTGGGCCAGGATTTGAGTAGATTTGTTGAAGATAGTGCCTCTATTATGCAGTTGGGCATCCCGAACTACTTTATCCAGGGCTATGTTAAACAGGAGGCACGCAGCGCATCATCCTGTCTCACGCCTACCTCCACTTCAAAGGAGTTCTAGATGTCGTTTTGTTTTTTTACGTGGCATGTTCCCCTAGACATTGTCATTTTTGTGAGGTTTATAAGTGTTTCTGATATTTCAAGCTCATTCATATATACTATCGTAAGCTGCCCTGAAATCGATGAAAATGGAATGTATCTATATTGAGTTCGTTGGTCTTTTCTAGGATTTGGTGTTGGATGAAGAGCTGATCCGTTGTAGAGCGGCCAGGTCTAAAGCCACATTGGTACGCTCCAAGCCTGGGTTCTGCGTATACTTGTATACGTTCTGAGATGATGTACCTATGATAGTATTTTGTAGGCGGTGTTTGGTAGCTTTATTCCCCGTAGTTACTGCACTCAAGTAGATCCCCTTTCCTGTGCGTCTCCCCCCTGCTTATACAGTTCTGCGGACACTCCATCTTGGCCAGGGGCTTTGTAGTTTTTCAAACGCTTTATCGCTTTCCGTATGTCATCAATGTTAGGGTCTTTGTTTCGGGCTTGAAATGCCTGTTGATTTTTCATTTTTGACATTCAGTATAACATTATTAACTTAATTTATTGTGACAGGTTCAAAAATATAGTATTATTATTGTTACATTTTGTAGTCGTACAAACAAACAAACAAATAACGGGTCTAGATCAATACAATTGTAATAGACTCAATAAATAATTTTCATAATAATGATACAAATTTTTTCACTTCCAAATTTTTTATTTAAAAATAACATCGGGTAATTATTTCTTACGAAGGCGTGGAAAGGACATAGTAAAAATATTTTTATAATTGCTAGTTTAAACTTGCAATTATCTATAATTATACACATTATTATACATAATTGCAACTTTAAACTTGCAATTAAGCGTAATTGTCAGTTTTAACGTACCATTCGTTAGTTTCAGTATATGCATTTAGTAATACCAGGTGTCCCATTATACTTTGACCCTTTTAAACCTATACAGGGTGTCCCAATAAAAACTACCAGGCCTAAACGAATGGAAATATTTTAATTCTGTAAAAGCCAATTTGTAGAGCATAAAGAGAGCTTTATTTTTTAATACAATTGTTTTTTAATATATCAGTATAGAGATGGCGCTGTGCTCTAAAGAAATATTTCGATGGGAGAAACTTTGAAATGGGGTTTATGTGAAAGAAAATGAATTTCTAAGCATATTATGTTCTAAAAAAAATACCATAAAACTAACCGTTTTCAAGATATTTGAGGTCAAATGTTGGCATTTGCCAATATTGAATAATTGTAATCTCTTCAACATTTCAGTCCTTTAAGTGGGACAATCTGTATTTAATCTACAAATTTTAGAACAAAATATTTAAAG
Organism: Stenurella melanura; assembly: GCA_963583905.1. NCBI lineage: Eukaryota > Metazoa > Arthropoda > Insecta > Coleoptera > Cerambycidae > Stenurella > Stenurella melanura. Next base: position 41,855,117 of record OY757316.1, read on the forward strand.
AATTTTTCATATCTTATGAATTAAATATATTTGAAGTAAACGTTGGAAAAAAAAACTGAAAATATTATTTATCATATAATTCAGACTTTTAAGCAGTAAAAATACATTTACCAACATAAAACAATTTTTACGAACTAATGAAATTAAAGAACTATTTTAATAGGTGTTCAAAATTATTGCCATTTTCATTAACACACATCAAAAACCTATTAATTAGTTCAGATCTACAAACTTTTAATAATATATGGCGATTAATGGTGGCACACTAGCATAAATCTTATTATAAAGATCTGCCATGTCTTCTATTGGTTCCTTGTACACTTCGGCTGTCCCAAGCAGAAACACAGTAATTGACAAATTTATAAAAATTGAGTTTTCTAAAGTATTGGACTTACTGTGTCCCAACACGTCTTGTGGAACACTTATAATTGACTAAATAATGAACATTTAAGAGTTATGTGCACAAAACACAGTAAGTGACTCTGAATGAGTAGCTGTACCGGAACAAAACACAGTATTAACCAAAAAACCATTGGAAAACACAGTAAGTACTTTGGCATTACTGTGTTTTTGCATAGTCTGAGTAGTTACTTTGTTTTGAAAATGGTGTTCAGATCATCCCTTCCATAATTACCACACTTTACTGTGTCAAGTGTAATGATGGCAGCATTCGATTCAGTTATTTAAGAGATCTTCATTTCTAATTAAAGACCTACGTGTGTCTCAATTGTCAATTTCCTACGCCCAAACACACCTACTGTATATCTAATGTTTACTGTTTAAGTATCTACCAGTTACAAATAGAGTAAATAATGCAATTACTGTGTTTTGTATATAAATAATTATGTATGTTAATATCTCTTCAAATGTTGTGAGGCTAACATAATTCATTAAAAATCATTTTCCCGATATTTAGCTCGACTACAATTACTGTGTTTCTACTTGGGACAGCCAACTTCACATTTTAAAAATCCCCATAAATACAAGTCTAATGGAGTAATGTCAGGAGACCGAGGGGGCCATCTAAGTACTCCATCGGTACCAATCCATCTTCCTGGGTATGTTTGATTTAAATAATTAACAACGTTGTGATGATTATGTAGGCCTGCTCCATTCTGATGAAACTACATATTATCCAACTGAGCGGGCAAATTCCCTAATAGTACTTGTAAATCATTTTGTAAAAATTGTAAATATCTTTCACCTGTTAAAGATACGTTAAAACTAACAATTATGCTTAATTGCAAGTTTAAAGTTGCAATTATGTATAATTGCAAGTTTAAAGTTGCAATTATAGATAATTGCAAGTTTAAAGCTGCAATTATGGATAATTGCAAGTTTAAAGTTGCAATTATGTATAATTGCAAGTTTAAAGTTGCAATTATAGATAATTGCAAGTTTAAAGTGCCAATTATGGATAATTGCAAGTTTAAAGTTGCAATTATAGATAATTGCAAGTTTAAACTGGCAATTATAAAAATATTCTTACTATGTCCTTTCCACGCCTTCGTAATTTCTGCCGCACCCGATACCTATAATTAAAAGTAAAAATTTTTGAATACGCGACTAGGAAATAGTTATAAACAATCCGTTTGGTATACTGGCAGGGAATTTCTCCAACCGCAGTTTGTCTAATATTTTATTCTGGTACTTCCTTCGGTTAGGTACATTTATCTGGTGGTTTGGTTATGTTTGCATTATTTATAAATTTTCGGTATCATTTCTTTAATTAACATGCATAGAATTGATTTTTAAGGGACTTTAGATTTAAGATTTAGTGTATAAGCAAAACTATGCAAAAAGTGTAGAAATTCAAGTGGGGCATGACTGACTGCGAATATCCATTTGATTCATATTTTGCTCGAATACGAGACAATATACTTTTACGTGGTGCCGCTAAGTTTAAGGACGTATTCAATATCCTTTAATTTTTATCGTTCAAATAGGTATTCTCAGTCAGTATCGTATGAAAGTCATAAATATTATTATTTACAAATTGACCATTTAACTGATTCCCGTGGCTATTGCTATGGTATAGTATTTCTATTGTCAATTTAAAAATTCAGTCTAAAGCGTTGCTACCAGGATAAATCATTACAAAGCCTGTTTGCAAGATAGAATTTTTCAGTCGTAATATTTTACTTCTCTTTGAAGCACATGCACCATTAAAAACGGTAAGAATATCAAAACCCAAAGCTCCCTGGGTAACAGATGTCATAAAAATAATGATAAAAAATTTTAAAAAAAATGCTTTAACAAAATTTAAAAAATCAAAAAACCCGGGAGATTGGTCTTATTATAAAATGTTGCGAAATACTACGAACTCTGCTATTAAACGAGAAAAGTAGTAAAGATTTATGGATAACATTAAATGATATGAATGTAACGAAGCCAAAAAATAATTCAGACATTCCATCGCATCTTTCTAATGTAGATGACACAAATGATTATTTTGAAGTGTTGGTGTTCTTCCGGGTGTTTTCCCGTGTAGTTGGTAGGCTCCTGTGGGAGCCACGCTTGTCTGAACGACGTTTCGGCGGAATCTCATCTGCCATCCTCAGGTTCTAGCTGGAAGCTGCCTACTGCTGCTGCTGCTGCTACTGCTGCTGCTGCTGCTGCCGGTGCTACTGCTGCTCCTCGTTGCTCGAACTGAACTCAACTGAACAGTTCAGTTCGAGCTTGTTTCACGCACAAATTGTTACTGCAAACCCATCCTATCTAAATGAGTGTCTATTACCACGATCCGCTTGTCACGACCGTAATCTTAGGCACGTCAATAATTTAAATATTTCTCAATATAGTATGACATTCTTTAAAAAATCATTTACATATGCAGCATCCACCCTTTACAACTCCATTCCTACAAATTTTAAAAATCTTTCGTTTAATTCATTTAAATTCAATTATAAAAAGTATTTATTAACCCAATAAACAATTGATGCACAATGTTTCTATTTATTAACTTAAGGAGTAGTTGTAGAATTAGGGGTACGTTTTTACACCCCAATCAATATATCATCTAGTATAAGTTTAGTTAGTATAAATTGATAACCTTATCTTTTATATATTCTTATTTTTATATATTTTCAATTTCATATGTATAGTGTTATATTTTACTGGTTCTTTATAATAATAATAATAATCAATTATCTGTGTTATAATAATTGTTGTATGAAGCACTATTATGTAATAATTAATATTGTATCAGGTTGAGTGTAAGAGCGGTCTTTGGACTGAACTCCGCCTAACAAAGTCACTATTATTATTATATCCGTATACGAATATAGTTAACCAGATATGTTATGTGCCTACCTTAAACGAAAGTAGTCGATTTACCTGACGCGCCACTATAGTCCCCTATAAGCTCCTGGTTCATTCTTAATATTGCCGGCAGCATAGTCGTAGGTTAAGTACTATTTATTTATTTTTATTGAATCATTTATAGAGTTGTTGATTAAACTAACATTATTTATTATAAATAAATAATTTGCATTATTCTATCAATTAATATAAAATAGTACAATATTTACAATAATTAAAAAGTGACTCTAAAAATTGTCGGTCGACGTTCATGACATCGCTCGTTATATCAATTATTCCTTTGTCCGTAATTATTATGATCTTCAAACTGATTTTAGATAAACTGTACCTACACTTTCATACCCTCCCCTAATTAACGGCAAAATTGTACTACTACCTACAGCTTGGCCTTGACGCTCTTAGACAATTGGGTGAACTGTCCCTTTGATAAAAATGTGCCGCAGGCAAAATTTTGAATTTTTCAAGGTCAAACGATCTTAAATGAACGAAGGGAATTTCAGGTAAAAGTCTTCTTGAAGTAATTGATTTCGTAGGGTAGAGTCCGCGGAGGGGCCCGTTGGCCAGGGACCTTCCGGGAAGTGTCCGGTATCCCGGTGGGCCAGCAGCACGCGCCTGAGTCTACAAAAGGTATCGTCTTTAATAAGTATGTGCAGACGGCAACTCGTTCCATAATAGTCTTATTAAAAACTCTTAGTAAAATTTTAAAATAAGAAACCGCTGCCTAAGGAATCACTACTTCCACATCCAGATATCCCATCCAAGTCCCTTTAAAGGCGAACAACTTGACTATATTTGAACTCTAGTGTGTGGAAATAATTGGTCATAGAATTTTAATAATATAGTGGCAGATGTCATAAAAATATTTTAGATGTTGGCTTCTAGCATATACGCCGAAAATGAAGTTTCTGGACTCTTATTAGCTTGCTTTACTTATTTACCCCACCCCCATCCCTTCAACGGAATCATCTCAATCAGATACCATTACACTACATACTTGTACCAAATTTCAAGTGAATGTCTCAATTATATTTTATCAACACCTTTAATAATGGGAGGTGGTGGGGGATTGAAAAATATTATAAAGAAATTTGAGGCCTTGGCTTCTAGTATATACACCAAATTCCAAATTTCTGTACTCTTACCAGCTTGCTTTACTTATTTTCCCTTACTTACCCTTACGTACCCCCCCCCCCCCACCCCTTCAACGGAATTATCTTTAAATATAATGTAGTTCCAAATGTCATTATACAACATACGTGTGTCAAATTTCAAGGGAATATCTCAATTTTATTTTATCAACCCCTTTAGTGATGAAGTGGGGGTGGTGGAGGGATTGAGAACTGCAATAAAAAAATATGAGGCCTTGGCTGTTGGTATATACAGAAATTTCAAGTTTTTGTACTCTTACCAACTTGCTTTACTTATTTTTCCCTATTCGCCCCTATTTAACTCCCAACCCTTCAACGGAATGATCTCAAAATATATTCTAATTCCAGATATCCTTATAATACATACGTGTACCCAATTTCAAGGGAATATTTCAGTTTTATTATATCAACCCTTTTAATAATGGAGTAGGGGCGGCGGGGATTGAAAAATATTGTGAAAAACATGAGACCTTGGTTTCTAGTATATACACCAAATTTCAAGTTTCCCACTTTCCTTATTTTCCTCTATTTACCCCTATTTAACCTCCAACCCTTCACTGGAATTATGTCAAAATATAATCGAATGCCAGATCTCATCACGATACATGTGTGTATAGTAGTTTCCATAGATAATTCAGCCATATAAAAAACTTGTAAAAAAGTTTAAAGGAGACCGACCGCAATTAGTTTTCAATTTATGTACAAAGAAGGTCATAAAGAAGGTGTTCGGTTTCTTTTATTATCACCACGAAAAATTGTCATAAATGTTTCCTAACTAGTTAAGAACGTGGACCAATTCCACTGAATATGTCTGAAATTTGTCCTACCAAATAGATGATTCGTTGAAATAAGCGATCTAGTCAACGTGGACTTCCAGGGGTGGAGTAGCTGTTTCTCTGTCGAGCTATTTTGTATCGCTGAATTGTCTATGGAAACTACTATACCAGATATCAATCAACGAACCATATTCTTTATAGGATTTTGCAAACAGCGAAAAAAAAACTATCTGTGAGAACTAAAAGAACAACTATATGTAAAATCAAGTCAATATCTTAAACCGTGCCTGAAAAAACGTGCGCACAAAAAAAGTTACAGACCTATCGACAGACAGAAATTTTTTTCGCTCCAATTTAAGATCTCGACGTTTTATGACATTCTAAGCCTATTTCAACAAAAAAAAAAAAATTCGATAATTTTTTTACGATTACTATACTTCCACTCCGCTACGTAGATGTGGAAGTAATTGATGTATCATCTAATCTACGTACAGATTGTTCAAATCTGAAGGGCACAGTGAATATTGCAGTTTCGTATTTTTATGCGTTTAGTAAAAAAATTTAGGACATTTTGCTCTAAAAGAGAGAAGTTATCGTATCAATTACACAGGCATACAAAAAAATGTTATGTTTATTTGAGCAGAGCATGATATCCCTGTATTTTGAGCCGTTGAATCCGATTCCGTCGTCACAATTGCTCCATCACGTCGGAATTTTTCCCTAACCTCAAGAAATAGCTAAAGGTCAGTGAAAATCTCCATTAGAGGGATTAGAGGTGAATCCTGACTTAATGGGATAATTCTGATGGCGACATCGAATTCAGTGGTTCAAAATATAGAGGGTTATAATGCCTGCTCAAATGGACATATAAAGATAAACTAGAAAAGTACCCTCTAGTTGACAGAATCACTAACTTTCTAGTTATCTCCATCTTTTTTACGCCTCTGAGACATGGATTGTTAGGGAAGCGGACAGACAGCGTATTGATGACCGATTCTCCAAGAAATGTACCCTCTAATGAAACTACTCAACATCGTATTTTGTAGATTCCTATAATTTTTTGGTCACATAAGGTAGAAATATGCCAATATAGAAGAGTTTAGGGTGCACAAAAAACAGATGACAAGAAGCTACGAGTTCGCCTTCTCGCGCCAATATTCTTGACTAAAGATGACGGTCTCGGATGATTAGGGGTCGAGCTTGAGCTCTTTGCCCCAAGTTCACCTTCTAATATCTTGGATTGATGTCACCAAGAAGCTGGTGGGAGAGGCCGTGCGCCTTACAGGTAACTGTGACATTTGGCTTGATGCTGTGAAACGTGCCAATCAACCAACGGGACGCCAAGTAGACTTACGCATGAATCACAAGAATGAGATGATACCGCCCAGCCGAAGATTAAAGTTACGAATGTAGGAGAAAGTACAATATTATGATTATTATTGGCGGAGGCTTCGTCCTCGATTTAAATTCTGGGTGTTTCGCCATAAGAGCACGTAAGCAGTGAGTCGGTGTCTATGTTTTCAAGAATTGATGATACATGTAAACATAAATATTGGAATAGGCAACCAGTTATACACTTTGGATGTATTTTGGTTTTTATAAGGGAAAGTTGGTGCTTTGATTTACTGAGCCGACTGAGCAGTCGGTGTCTATGTTTTCAATCCTTGTAAACATCAATATTGCAATAGGCAGCCAGTTTTACACGTTGGATGTATGTAGAATCGGATCCAGTTTAAAATGACCGATGTATATAGTTATAAGCTCAGCGATTCACAAACTGTGAGATTTGATGACGAATATTATTTATTCCCATGAACTAACACCGCTCTAAATATAACAAACGTCTTTATATAAAATGTTTAAGTTATTTTTAGTGATAAATAGTGGATATTCATCCGTCAAACGAACAATCTCAAATCACTAAGTCTTACAATTTTCTAGTATGTACATATTACACGTTTTAGAATATAATGAACATAGGATCGCGTAGCTCAATCGATAAGATACTCGAGCAGCAATAAATGTAAATGGGGTGGTTGCGAGTTCGATTTCGGTCCTCACTTCCACTTTTTTTTAATTTAAGCTCTATTAAGTTAACAATTTTCTTTCTAAAATTTTCATTTTATTAAGCCGCGCCGCGAGTTTTGTTAAAACTTCATTTTCCCCAAAAATGTGTGTTTTATTACTACTAGCGCGTGTTTATCTCTAATAGAATCGACTCTCTTGCGTTATATATTAATACACGAATGGTGAAACGTGCGTTGAGTAGATAAATTGTTCCAGTGCAGTGTTGTATTGTTTATGAAAACGTGTCGTAAATTGTTCAAGTGCAGTGTTCAAGTGTTTTAGTGTTTATGAAAACGTGCCAATGCGTTGTTCTTTCAGAATTGTTTTAATGTATTTGTTTTACAATTATTGCTATTTTTAATATATATTTTGTCAACCAGAATATTTATTTATTCCCGCTAAAAGAAAAATAATTTATTTTTGTCACTCTCATAGATATTATATGAAATATTTTATTTTTACTAATATCTTTTCCCCTACTAATGCTACGATCCTATCCTTTCCTGGCAAGAAATGCCCATACCTCCCCGTGGTTCGTGTTGGACTGTAACAATATTAGTCTTTGATTTCTTTTTCTGGTAACTCATTGTTATTGACTGAATTGGGCAATTCATTTTTGTTATCAGTTTCATTTGTGTCCGAGCCTATATACCTACAATGTCCGCCATAAAGTTAGCTACATATGGGAAAAATTTATATTATTGAGATTTCTAAAAAATACTGTATTGGGGGTTCGTTTCTTTTTTACATGCAAATACCTTTATTCAACTAAAATACATAAAGTTTTTGTCGAAACTAATCAAATATTTGTGAAGAGACACAAGAATTTGTGATTTTTCATATAGTAATTAATGGTAGGGGTAAAATTTGCACTTTTTTATTTTCCTCGTATCTGCTTCAAAATTGATATATGGGGCCCTTGTTGTATTCTATGCACTTTTTCTTAATACAATTTTTCGATATCTTAACAATTTGACCCATTTTCCGGTACCACCGTCGACTATTTTTTACAGTCCTGCCAAACCGGTGATCACATGACATGTGTCAAAATATAATTTTTTGTTGTCGTATATGCATAAACGAACCCCAATAGAGTTTTTTAGAAATGTCAACAATACAATTCTTACCCATATGTAACCAACTTTATAGCGGACACTGTATAATCAGAATTCCACTAAAATGACGAAGTTGCTGAATTAATAATCTTAACATTTTATGACAACATTTTTCCTATTTTTTTAATAATTATTTAGCGACATCATTGCTGTTACACAAAAGAACTGTTTGAGAACTACTGGCGTTTCTTATACATCAAATAAAATCTTAGTTCAGACGTTTTAGCGGCCATGACACAAGTCAGCTTAAATTGTACCCGATGTATTTAGGTTTTTAGGTGTTTTGATTTACTCTATTCTTTTTGAAATCTCTTATTTAACTTCACGTGTTTGTATGTTAATTAGTATGTTTGGATCAAATCTTGCAATTAAAATTTCAACTAGTTTTAATTCAGCTAGAGCTTTGAAATTTTCACACGTGTATAAGTCACACGCTTGTGCTGCACCCATCAGATGCAGTGTTGCCATAGTTATCTATTTTTTCGGCACATCTACCCATTTTGGATCGTGTCTACCGATATTTCTCTCTAGTTCATTTCAGTGTTTTTCCCTCCCCCTGTAGCTACGCCACTGCCTGAAAGGAAAAAGAGATCCTTTCGCAAACCGCATTTTGTATTTTAAGGCACATGTACAAACTAATATTTTGACACTGACAATTTACTTGGGATCTGAAAGTGAAAGAAAACTAAGTTTCAACGGGATATAATGATTTATTAACGATAAATAAATTCATTCAATACCAAAAATACATTATAAGTTGATAATAGTCATATCACAAATTGTTGTAAAGGCTTAAAATATATTTAAAGAACTATAAAATAGGAAGGAATACCTAAGTTAAAATACGCGAAAATTTATTAGACGTTACATTTTTAAAATCGCTGTGACATACAGAGCCACCATATATGGATAGGGCATAACAAGTGAGATAATTCTTTATCCTTTTACGGAGCGAATGTGTAATAGTAATAGCAGAGTAACTAAGATGTAACGAAACCCATTACCATTGCAGAATAAATATAAATCAAAAAGTTCTCTATAAAAAAAATAATAGATCACTATAAGTAATAAATTCTTCTTTATATTTATTGTACTGTTGTGGTTAATATTACGGGTAATCATAATAGGGTTATAAATATTTCATGGCAACTAATTTGACACGGATTGGTTAGTAAATTAACGTTATAGTCGAACTTATATTTATACCATAGCCATATTTGTTACTAAAAAGTATACCGCTATCATGAAAAACCTTTCAGCATTGCCTTATTTCTCAAGAAAACAGCACGAAGAAACAGTTTGTATTAATATACCTACGACTCAAATGTATTGAGAGCTCCCTTTAACAGCGGATATCTGAAAAACAGAAGGGCGAAAAATTTTAAAATTTTTCCATAATTTATTAATTGTGAAATTTCGGAGTTATTTATGGTCGAAACGTTGGCCTATTCGGCAAGTGAGTTAGGAACCCCACTATATAACTATTAATTTCAATATTGAAATTTGTGTCTGATTAGCTATGCTGTATTATGTTTTTACAAATGCAGGTGTTTCATCTCGTGCAAACAAGTAAACAAAAATTAATATGACGTTTACAGAGCCTTAAAAAATGGAAAAATAAAGGGACGATGAACAAATTTTTTTAAGACAAAATAAAATACGGATTGTATCGCCACCGGTTTTAGAAAGTACGGCAAATAATAGATAGACATTAAAGTCATTATATGAATTAAATCCAAACCTGGGACCGTTATCGAGATGCACGCTTTATGTTTTTTCGTTGGTTTGCCTGGCATGGCGGTTGTTTCGGACTATTTTTCTATTTTCAACATGGCTATATTAAATATAAATCAGACTAATAGAGTCTAGGCAAAGCAACATCATCATTAAGTAGAGACTTAAATTGTGAGTGGATGAACCTGTCATGGAATGTTGTATTCGGCAGGGGCGGCTCGTGGGTTTTAGGTGTGGGAGGACATTACAGGGAAAAATTTAATGCATGCAACCTCTTAAAATAAAACGTTTTTAAAATGTAATACAACAGTACAGTACTTGCCTTTAATTTAAACGGTTTTTAACTTTAGGTCTATTCTTCTCTCTTTAGCATTGGCAAAGTGGTCAATTACGAGTTCGTTAAAATTTGGAATATTTTTAATAAACGACCTCTCTATGGTTAGCATAGCCAACGCGGACAGTCTTTCTTGCCCCATGGTATTTCGTAAAAATGTTTTTATTCTCTTCAATGTAGAGAAGCATCGCTCACTCTCTACTGTCGTCATGGGCAATGTGCACAATACATTCAGTAATTTGACACTTTCCGAAAATGTGTTACAAAGGTTATTGTTTATAAATAGTTGGAGAATTGCTATAGCTCCAGCACTCTGACGAAAATCATCTCGCCCGTAAATTACTTCTAATTCAGTTTTTAATTTTAAACTATTAATGAACGGAAAGTCTGTTTTGATCAATTTTAAAACATCTTCCGGAAAACTTGTTTTATACTCTTCAAACTTATCACTATAAAATAATTGCGCTATTATTAAATGGTCACTGAAGCTGAAACGGTCATTAACTTCCGAAATTATTATATCACACACTTCCAGAGAAATACGACGTTTAGAATCTTCATTTCTTGCCATTCTTGGTCTTTTTCTGTTGTCACTGGCAGTGGAAGATGTAGGTGTCTGCAAGGAACCTTCTACCATTTCGTTTAGAATATCATTTCTTAATTTTTGAATCGAGGTTTTAAAAGCAGCTATAGAATTTTTAACTGATATAACATCAATGTTACGATTTTGAAGTTTATTAAACAGAAGTTCACAACTGGGCATTATCAGATGAAAAAAGTTCAACCAGTACAAAAAATTATCGTTTTGTAAGAAATTTTTTAAACCAATGGCCTGATTAATGGTATTAGAATCATCATCAGTGTCTATTATTTTCTCTAGTGAAGCTAGGATATCGGACTGATATAAAAATACTACTTCTACACAACGCGTGTTAAAATTCCATCTTGTCGGCGCAGCTCTAGGTAATCGAACTTTAACGAATTGATCAAGAACTGCTGTGCGCTTCGCAGATCGGCTAAAAAATGTTGAGAAACCATGTAAATTGGCGAAAAAAATTTTTATGTTTTTATCTTGGCTCGCTGCTTTTTGCAAAATTAAATTAAATTGATGAGCATAACAGTGAATAAAATTAGCTGCCGGATATTTCTCTTTAATTTTGATTTGCACGCCTCCTAACCTTCCACTCATAGTGGAGGCTCCATCGTAACTTTGTGCAATTAATTTTTCCGGTGTTTTATTTATTTCTAAAATTTCTAATTCTCTAAGTATAACATTTGCCAATTGTTCAGCTGTGGTGCCTGCAGGAATTATAAACTTTAGAAACCTTTCATGAACAATGCCGCTTAAAACATAACGTATTACAAAAACCATTTGAGTTTTTGTTGAGCTATCGGTAGTTTCATCTACTTGCACGGCGATAAAATCAGCTGATTGAATTTCCAATTTAATTTTTTCTTGGGCGACTGCTAGCATCGACTCGAGTAAATCATTTTGTATGATTTTAGATGTACCCTTGAAAACAGTACTCTTCTCTAAATATTCTTTAAAAATTGAGTCTAACTCTGAAACAAAGTCTATCAGTCCACGAAATACTCCTGGATTTTCAGATGACTGTTTCTCGTCGTGTCCTCTTAATGCTAATTCAAATGCACCGCAGAATTTAACACAGTCTATTACTTTATTCAAAACGTACCTATTTTTTATTACATTTTCGTTAAAATTTTCTATCGATTTCCTATAAGCATTGTCTAACTGTGATCGAATATCTACACGCCCGATTGTAGCATAATTCATTGAATTTTTCATGTGGTCTGCTGATAGGGAATGTTTTTTAATTTTTTCTTTTAAATGTTTTAAATCTGTAACACCGTTTTTACACCACAATGAATCATTTGAAAAAAGTACACATACAAAACAGTAAAACGCATTAGTCACTTCACATCCACAAATCCACTCTGATAAATTGTACATGGATGTACGAAAATTACGATGCACTTCTTTATTTTTGTCCTTGCTGGTTTGTCTAATTTGAAGTTCTGGCATTGGACGACCATTTCCTTTAATCTCTAAACGTTTCTCAAAATTTAAACCATTACTAGTTTTTAGTTCTTTAATTATTTGCACTATCCCGGACATAGTTAATTAAAGATATATAAAACACCCTCGAAAACACCTGTTGTAAATAACTTTATGTAGGTTAAGCATCAACTGTCAATTGCAATATTGCAAAATTTAAAACTGAAACTGTACGAATTAAATCATGCACGGCGCGGCGCCTGACTTCCCATCATCTCTATCCTTAACTATGTATATATTGTGATAGTAAAAGATAGGTATAATGCGACGCTCAGATTGTTCTGGGTCGAAATGCTGGCCGGCTGTTGACCGCAAATACCGACATAGGACGTGATGCTTCCTTGTTTAACATGAGCAAAGTTCCAATATATTTTTCTCTCTCTGGCTCGTTGGTATTTGCCTTTACCACTCGGGCGTATTTAAAAGCATGAGGGCATGGGCTAATGTTGACCCGGCCGAACTCGACTTTCTTCGTGGAATCGTCGCTGTGTACATATAATTTAAAATAATGTTCATGGCGCGCGCCGCGGATTGCATATGATATACGTGAATACAGAATACGAGAGGATAATCAAGATTAACGCACTGAATTATGGAACGAAAATATGAAATTACGATTGAATTAAGTAATATATTACATAATTTTGACATATTGTAAAGATTGTCTCGGGAGGTCATTGACCAAATGACCTAATGGAGAAACCGCCCCTGGTATTCGGAATCACAATTAATAATCAAAAACTACGAGGCGTCTATTTTTGTGGTAATAAATATATAACAAAATATTGCAATATAGGCCTTCAAGGGTACTTGGCCAATCGGAGGAAGAATGGCTTCAATTCAGTTTAATGTATATATAAATATACATAGATAATTTTGAATGTTGCTAAGTTTACTTTAAAAATTTTTGCTACGATATATTTTATAGTTTTCTTGCTATACACCATCAAATTCCATTCAACATATTAATATTTAAACTAACTGCAAGATATTTCCGACAACTGTCCGGAGTCAGACCAGCACGACGCTCAGTGTCATTGTTTATATATGTCATTTATATGTCTGTATAACACCTTTTTTTATTTCCAAGTGACGAAGTTACTGCGCCTCAAAGAACCATTGTAAGTACTATACTTGAAGGCCCATTGGGAAATATTCTGTTATTTGTTATTTATTTATCTCTTAGTGAAAGATACATATGACAGCTTTTGATTATTAATTAAGGACTCCGCGCCGCACACAACGTTTCATGATAGTTTGCATTATCTTATTACTTTTCTAGTAGAGGTGAAATTGCTTAGCCTATACGAATACAAATCGTCTATAGATAACTAAATATTTTTTATACTTAAAATATTATTGGCATACAAAACTCAGAGACAACCGATCTTTGATAGGTACATATAACATGAATTAAACTTGTAAAATATACATTTAAAAGCCTAAGAAATAAAATATAAGTAGAAGAAACTGGTGAGTGGACTAGTTGTTTATAACATTTAAAAATATTCTAAATTTGCTATTTGCCTAGAATCTCTACAATGATATAACATTTTGCTATGTAAACTTTTAACTCTTCATATCGTTTGCGACAGAATTACATCATTTATTGATATATTAAAAATATAATTTGAATCTAAAAAAATTAAAAGGGTTAATTAGTAATTTGTTAAAATACCTAGAAATATTTTCGTATATATTAATAAAATTGTAGTTCTAGCAAAAACGATATTATTGATATACTCAATTTCTATAATATGTAACCCATTACGTAATGATCAACCCTTCTAACATCCCTGTTGCATCAATAAGTTTACTAATTTGAAAACCCTCCACCATGCTGTTAGGGGTGATGTTGACCTAGTTTCTGGTTCAGTTCTAGATGTCGACTGAGCCAAAGTGACATTGGAGGCGGTTTTTGAGGTTTCCTTATGGCCGTTATTGCCATTGTTGATAGCAGGCGATGTCATTTTGCTTCTGAAATCAATAAAAACAAAAATTAAAACCTTTAAAAATAACATGATGGCTGATTTTTCTCAGAAAGCTGGGCCTAGATGGCTAAAATTTTGTAAGAAGTTTTCAGTTTAAGGGCGCCATGTTCGCAAAAGAGAACAACCTCGACAACGTCATAGAAAAGGGTAGTCGTTAACCATCCGTTAAGTGGTGGTACCTAGCGGGTAGCCGACGAATCATTTACTATAGATGTTTATTCGTGAAAATTCAATAAAGAATCCTATAAACTAATCCAGTTGTAAACATTACTTCGCTTGAGCAATCCAAATAACAAGTGTTCCAAATCGAAATAATGTAAACAACAAAAACATCTATCTACCTGCTTTTAACCGCATGCCGATCCCCTTTCCCCCCTTCCATATCGAAACCCTTGGGTCGAAATATATTTCTCATTATTTTACTGGATTTTAATTTATAGGTCAAAGGTACATTTGAATGTTATTCTGGATCCAGAAGAGCTTTCATGTGAAATATTGGCATTTATAATTATTATATTATTACATATATCTATTATATTACAATTTATTTATAATCTCTACTGTAATAAGACTCGAACAAAAATATACAGGGTGGACCGTCTAAAGGGAATAATGAAAAAAAAATTTTTTCGCTCAAATTTAAAATTTCCACGTTTCATGTCATTGTAAAAAAAGAGAAACTGACAATTTTCCACTACTATACTTCCACTCCACTACGTGCATGTACAACTAAAAATGTGACAGATGGCAATAATATTTGGCATAGTTAACAGAATTGTCACCTTTTATTTAATATTGAATTTTTGCTGTCGGATGAGCACTCTGTATATTTTCTTGGCCAAAAGTTATCAGGTTTCCTTTGTAATAATAGTGATACCTACATTCCGATTATTATTCTCATATGTCGTTTCGTAGTTAATAATTTTTTAGAACGACCGCCCTGTATAAATAAAGTTTTTTTTCCTTAAAAAATCCCCTTGAAAATCATTAAAAAATTTTAAAATGTAAAAAAATATATACTGAAAGAAACCCCAAAGTATTTCAAACATATTCATTGGACTACGGTTTAGAGCAATTATTTGTATGAAATCTAATAAGATGGCGATGGCCAAGAGAGGGACATTCCATACATAAATATTTATTATTTTTGGCAATAACTTTTTTACTTGGTAACGTATATTTAAAATAAAAAAGAACTATAATATTACCTAAGTATAAAAATAACCAGTTGAGTGAAGTGAATGAAAAGTCATAGTAATATTCTTATGTTTTTTTTTTAAATATACGTAGTACGAAAGAATGTTATGGCCAAAAATGATTTCCCCATCCCATGTCCCTTTATTTGGCCACCTATTGAGAAGCCAGTATATATTTTGTTCAAATTTGGTGAAAATGGGTTTTTGATGGTAGTGAATACAAATCTAAAATAAGAATTTCTATAAAAAAGTCATTTTTTCTTCAAATTTTCCTTAAAGTAACGCCACACTGTAATGAGCGATATCAAAGTTCACTACTTCAATGCAATCACATTTTCAGTCTGCACGTACCGCCTAAATTTTAAATAAATCCCGCTCCTAATTCGTGAAATATATACTTACTCATGAAAAGCGGATGACAGTGTAATTTTTTCAAACATCTCTATTGAAAACTCCCTAAAAAAATATCGGTCGCCTCTATGGGATAGTACTCTTTCAAGCCACTTTAATTTTTACAAACTAATATGTTCATAGCCTGAAGAATAGATAAAGATAAACGCAAAAAATCAGTAATATTGACATTTGACCATAAATTGAAGGTAAAAAATTAAGATAATAAAATGAAGACATAACACATCTTAGTACTTACTTCATTTAAGGTGGCCATTCCCTAGAAAGCGACATCCGATAGGGATATATCTATTATTTTTGCTCATAACTTTTATATCTTAGTACATATATTTTAAAAAACTATAAGAGTACCTAAGTAAAACTATAACAAGACTATTACTGTGAATATTCACTCAATAATTTTAGTGGTTTGCAAAATAGCTAGATTCAAAACTACGAAATAGGGAGATTGACATAATTCTTAAATTTAAATCTAGCTATTTTGCAAGCCGCGGAAATTATTGAGTGAAAATTCATAGTAACAGTCTTGTTATGGTTCTAATTAGGTGCTCTTATAATTTTAATAAATATACGTACTAAGAAAAAAAAGTTATGGCCAAAAATAATAAATATTTCCCTATTGGAGGTCTCTTTCTAGGGAATGGCCACCTTAAGCTTAATTTAAGTATGTTTCAAACAACCTACACAAAATGGCTACGGGAAGACACAATACAAATTACTACACTATATAGTATTTGTAAATTTATTTGAATAATAAATATTATGAAAATTTCATAAATTATATAATGTAAACAAGGTGCACATACTTTAATGGGGAAGATGCATAAATTTTAAAAATGGTTTAATTATTTTGCCATAATAGTATTATACCACCTTATAAACTTTTTAAATTTTATCCAATTTGAACAAAATTTCTAAATAATAAACTGAAAAAACTAAAAAAAAAATTAAATGAAAATTGTTTAGAACTACACAAAATGATTAAATCCAAAGATTCATGAAATTTAAGATATTGATTGTAGAATTTTCAGAATACACAAAAAGCAAAAATAAATTTACAAACTACTTCTCAATTATTTGACAGTTCAGGTTACATTAGTAAAATTTACGAATAAAAGATGCTTAATATGCTTTTTTCATTTTTTTAGTACATATAGCCATAAGTAGATCCTAACATGTTGTATCTTTGAGTAAAATTTGATTCAAATCGGGAAAAATTAAAGTTAAGTTTTATACTATAATAAAAAAAAGTCACAAAAGAGGATTCTTAAATATATGAAATTTGAATTTTTATGTAACGAAAACCATGTGACTGAGAACAGTACAATGTTGACCTATATTATGGATGACTGACGTCAGTTAGATGCACAGAGCTTCAATTACTTGTTCTACGGCTACCTCAAAAACATGCTTTTGTACAGACCCACTAAACATGAAAACATTACCGAAATAAAACAGTAATGTATCATCGTTACTTTGTATCATTATTCAATAGATAATTTTAACGTTTATATAACAAGTATGTTATAGATTATGTCCCAGTCAGCAATGTTACAAAGTTATATTATTAAAAACACAACATTAAAGCAATATCCTCTCAACATATCTACATTAATGTTTTAATGTTATATTTCAAATACTACATTATGACTACATTTTTTAAATGTTACAAAATAAACGTTTTAATTTGATTACTACAATAATATTTCAGTAATATTAAAAGAAACATAATTTAATTATGAAAATTATATTTAAATAATGTTCTTTTGATGTTCTGTTTGTTAACATTTATACAATTTTATATTTTATAAATATTTACAGGGTGATCTCTAAATGATAGCTACAAGATTCTTTAATGATATGCTTCGCCTCTATGTTCTTACTTTTGGTTTGGAGATGACTGAATGACATTTACACAACTCTAAAATTGAATGGATAAAAAGTGGAAATGTAGACTCATATTTAAAAATCTAATAGGTAGCTCAAAATGTAAGGAATATAATATGCTACTGTACAGTATATAGTCACCATTATATTCCTTGCATTTTGTGCTGTTAGATTTTTAAATGTGATCTTATATTTTCACTTTTCATCCCTTCATTTTAGAATTGTGTAAATGTCATTCAATCATTTCCAAACAAACGTGAAAAAGCAGAAGAAACGTATTATGTGAAAGAACCTTGTACCTATAATTTAAAGACCACCCTGTAAATAATTATAAAATATAAAATTGTATCATATAGAATCATAAAAATTTATTTGAGAATTTATAAAACATAATCACAATTATATGTGCATGTATGACATAATACACTTAGCATTTCAAAACGGCTCATTTTACAAATTGTTCACTAATTATTAATAACAAAGCACCAAATATAACTTTTGTGCCTTTCAATGTTGTTTAGAATAGGTGAATTAATAAAAAATAGTTAACTACCTACTTGAAATCCAGAATTACTTAATATATTTAGTTATATTTCGAATTTTAAAATCAACTAAAGTGCATGTATTAGAAACATCTTAGAGATCACTTGTGCGACAACTGAACAGAATTATCTAGAGGTTTTTGTATTAAAATAAAAATTTGAAAATGCACAATTATGTGTAATTGTGCATTTATACATAGTGTATTACCTGTTCTGAACCAGCTTATAAATAAAACCAGCAGAAATTTATAAATGTTCTTTATTATTCAAACCCGTTAAATTATTAGTACGGATGATATAATATTCACCACACAAAATTTTTTCTGATCGACTTTATCATAATCAATTTGGTTTTTATTGTGTATCTTGAGATAATGTGCATTATTTAATATACAAAAAATAAACATTGATTTATAAATTGTGTGAAAATAGCATAAAATATTTTGTGTAGACATTCTTTGCTTTGAAAATCGTAGACACTCGAAATTTCGAAACATTCTTTGGTGGTATTCGGGAAGCAACTCTAAACCGCATCTGAAATTAAAACAGAGCAAATTGTTAAAATTATTGATAGTAGATGGAACATTCTAAATTCGGTGTCATGGGAAGGAGGAAGTTTAGAAACGAACGCTCGTTTAGGGGGGGGGTCCATAAATGTTACAAGGGAGAAGGGGGGGAGGGGTTGCTTTTTCCAAACATGTTTTTGTTTGGATAGTCTCTTAAATGTCAAATTTATCACAACACAACCTATGAGTTAGACATATACTTATTAACAAATTGAATATTTAAAATTAAACCATGCAATAATAATACTGAACTAACGGAGTAGGTATATAGGTATATTAAAAAAATGTGGAATACCATTCTTGCAATCAAAAATCTTTTATTTAATTTGTTTTAGTAAATATTAATAGTCAATTTGTCAGTTGATCCGAACTAATTACTATACGCAGGAGCAATGAAGCAAAAAAAAAAAAACTACAGTGAAGCACATATTTTCACCTTTGTAGTCGTTGTAAATTTCAAATTATTAATAGAGGAAAAAATGCTTGAATAAACGTTGCAACCTTTATTTCCTACAATATTGGTAATAACTAATTTCAGGGTAGAACTAATGGGAAAGCAGAAAATCAAGAAAAAATTATTTTGACCGACAATTTTCCAATATAAAAACTTAAAATGATTGTTCCATGTATATATATATATATATATATATATATATATATATATATATATATATATATATATATATATATATAAAATCAAAATTTATTTTTAAACATTAAATACCCTAGTTTCACTTACCGATTCTCCATGTTATCTGTTTTTAGTTTTACTAGCAGAAATTCATCGAATTTTGTCGCCTTTCAACAAGTCCTTTTTAGTAGTTTCACCACTTTCATTTACTGCTTCTAAGATCCGCTGCATCGTAGCTTTAATTGCCAAGATCAAGTAAGGTAAGAGTTGGAATTTATATAAGAGTTGCTTGATCTAGATTAATTGCTTCCTAAAATAGGGATTTAAAACATTATAGTTCATGAATTTCAAATATACATAAAACACATTTTTACATTTTCAATAAGTGTGAACCGTTAGCTAGGTAAAGTACCAAAGTAGTTTTCATCTCTTCTCAATGTAATTTGTCAATGTGAGCTTGATTTTTAAGGAAACCGAACTTTCGAAAAAATGTTAAATGTTACTGAAACTTAATTACAAAGTAGCCCTGTGCAGCACAGTACTTACATCTTTAGGATGAAGGCAACAGTTTTGTAGCAGAATATATGAAACTATATTTTCTTAAATCTAATATTAATAAGTGTAATTAATGAGCCTTTTTCACTTGGATTATCGGAAATTCCCACTTGCGAAAAGAAGTATCCCATTCGTTGCATAAATAAATAACTATCAAGTACGTGTACAATAAACACTTATCTACTTACCCTTTGTTTTCGGACATATTGAACACTATATAACCAAAGATAATCTTTGACTAAACTATTATATAAAGTCGCCTTCGCGAACAGGACTTCAACAATTTCGGACATATACTGAACACTATTAAGTATTATAATCATAGATAAACTACACTAATTATAATGCTATCTTTGCAAACAAATTCGAGGCAAAATGGCGTGTGACTGACGATTGTCCTTTTGTTCTTGTTTAGCCGTCTCGGATGCGTCCGTTGCGTTCGGTCTGGAATGGCCAATAAATAGCATTTAGGCGTATCACGTGACTATAGATGAATGTTGGTTTAATAACATTTATCATTATAACCTATAAATGTAACTTTAATTTAACAACAATGTTAATGACAAGTGTTGTTAATATAATTTTATAAATATTACATAACATTATGGAGCTGTTATAAAATAATATTGCATTATGTTACATTCCAGTAATATTATCAGAGTGTTTATGAACAATATGGCATGTATGTTATATTTTAAACACGTAAATAATATTGATTTCTTGTAACATAGCTGTTTTAATAAATAATGTTTTTTGGATGTGTTAAAATAAAATTATAATTACATAAAAACAATATTACAAAAAAACATTGACAAAGTAACTTTAAAAAAATGTTTTTTAATATTTTAGTTATGTTTCATGTTTAGTGGGGAGTTTATTGTAATAACGCTCGTACCACAACTCGTAAGAAATTTGCATTATTCTGCACTTTCGCACAATATGCTATATATTCTACATAATTATTATAACCCATCACTTTTGACAAAACATAAAAAAAAGAAGAGACGATTGAGCATATTGTTGTTTTCGTCGATCAATCTGTCATCTGTGAAATCGTGCTTGTCACTGAATAATAAAACCTTCTGTTCTGTACTGAAGATGTGTGAGGGCCGATTTATCAATGCGTGGATAAGTAGTGTCATCCTATAGTGAAATAATAGTTTAATAATATAGTAGGACACTTCCCCTACCGAGTTAGTTCACGCGTCGATAGCAGGAGTGAGGCTATCACTGTCAGAGGAAGTGACCCTACCGTATTATTACAAACTGTGCTTTAACCATAGGATAACTTGTTATCCTCGCATTGATAAAGCGGCCCTTGCTTATTTTCTTCTGTGATATTAGTGATACTGTTATTACAATTTCATTAATATTATCAGTACCTACCTAGTACGTCATATATACTTTGTATCCTAGTAAGATATTCTATAAATATGTACAGATAATATAATATTGTATAATATATTTGGCACTTTTTACTTATTAATTATTCTCTAGATTATTGTTTTCTTCTTTTACCACATTGTATACTTTATCTAATTTTAAAGTTATAACAGGTTCTCTTTCTTAAAGAGCGTCAACTATATTCCACTTACGTATACTCATTATCCCAATAAACACAAATACATGCCAGAGATGTCTTCTTTATATAACTCAGTTTACATAGGAAGTGTCTGACATATCAAGTGTAAGATAAATGCAACTTACACGTGCCTAGAAATTTCCTCCTCTCCTGATATGTCATATATGTAACAAACATAAGTCATGTAATAACTTTTGTTCTCTTAGTGATATATAACAGATATATGGCATACACCAGTTTTGTTTCACATTTATTATGTGTCAGACAAGTTATTTGTCCTCATTTATGTATATTATGTATATATGTTTCAGATACATGAAATTTAGCCAATTTGCTCTCCCATACTGATTTAACATTTAGAGTTCCCCGATTGGTATAACAGTACACGATCTGTTATACCAGTCTGGGAACTGTACATGTTAAATCAGTATGGGAGAGCAAATTGGCTAAATTCCATGTATCTGAAACATATATACATATATATTGGCAAAAAAACTAAAATTGCGGCTTTATATATAATAAAGGACTGGTCTTGCTTTGTTTCAAATTTATATATAGTATATCCCCAAATATTTTGAATCAAGTGAGCTTTAATGGTTAACCATAAACGTTTTTTTCCTTAGATAGTACCTTCTCAAAATAAAATAAAGTTGCATGAAAAAAGTTTGTAAAATACAAAATTATGCTTCTAAGATTTAAATCAGATTAGCCTACTATGACAAATATGTTTCATGAAATATTGTCACATCGAAGGAAAAAAGTTTTTGAATATAGTTATTTGCTATAAAAGCACTTGATTTTAAGAATTCAAAAAATATACTAAAAATAAATTTCCTGCAAATATGAAAAATAACAATTCTAACTTTGTAAATCAACACGCTTTATTGCTCTAATAATCCTGGGACACAGTGATTAATAATGGAAATACTAGTGAGAACTTTAAAGTATACCTACTTTGATACTTGATTTTCAAATATTTTATATTTCGAACTTGTGTCATTAGGGAAAAAATTATACAATAATTAAACAAAACTTATTAACTTCGTCTTTAAGGAAATAGTTTTCTGCATCCAACATGGCTATAAACTGTACTTGAGCCTCGGAAGAAGTTTCTACGTTGAAAGGAGTTTCTGCCTCTGAAGGAGTTTCTGCCTCGACTTCTGGCTTGGCACTTGTTGTTTCAGATGGTGCTGTGGTATCCATTTCAATTGGAGTCATACTTTCTTCTTTATTCGTTATTTCGCCTAATATTTGTCTGTAAACCTGATGGCCCGGCTTCACTGTCATCTGCTTCAATAGTCTTCTCCCTGTGATATCACTATTTTACTTTACATACAATAAGTAAATTTTTATGTTTACCTTCAAATTTTGCTTTTCTGTTCCGAACTCTAGAATTTTTTTGCCACACTGAATCAAAACTAGTTGGTCCGTTGCTTCGATCACCATTAATGAAATGTCAGCTACAAATACGGGAATGTTTACCAGGTTCTCTGTCTTTGCGCCTAAAACATTTTCCGTCAAGAAATTTATGAAAAAATAACCATATATGTTTATGGTATCTACCTTATTAATTTAATCCACTTTCTTAATTCCTTTCTATCCTTTGGAAAAACAAAAAAATTTACATGTATGACTTGTGCTGTAATGTTTGCAGGTTGGTGCAAAACACATGACCATTGTAACTGATGGTTTTCCAATTATTTTTTACCTAAAAAATATAAAAACATCTCTTCACATAACCTCAATTCATTTCACATAAGGTAGTCAAATTGTAGGAAAATTATTTTAGTAATAGATATACCTTATATCTCTAGCAACAAGCAAATGTATTTACCTTAAAAGCAAAAAAGCTTTCATAATATAATCACTTTTAAAAATCACATTTTATGTATGGAACTCGATTTCTATTTGTTTGGAACGGGCCGCGTTCCAAACAAATCGAAATCCACCTGAACCAAAATGGCGATGCTACCAAAGTCTGCATCATATTGAGAATCATTTACGTATCAGCCACATATAGAGGGTTGACATATCAAGGAAATTTCAAAAAATGTGACATGTTCGTATCAGACACGTAATTATGTAATATGCCAAGGTTCCTCAGTTGAGCTTCATTTGATATATGGCATACATATGTGTGTTTACTGGGATGCTTCCCTGTCACATTTCTTTTATGTTTTGGTGCCCACCCTGTGTATAAAATATTATTTGGTTTGATTCTTGTCAGTTATTATAACGAAATGTCATGTTTTTTCATAAAATAGTTTTATAAATATAGCGCTAACAGATCGACATAATTGAAATATATTAATTCTTGTAATCGATATAATCTGAAATATGAAAAATCGAATAAATGCCGGAGCGAATGCTTGTTTCACGAATACAACAAGTATAGTTAGTTACCTTCGGTAACATTAAGTCAGTAAAGAAATGGGATCTCACGACTCTACCACACAAGATTTTTAGCTCATCAGATTTCTTTACTTCTCGAACATTTACCAAAACAATTTATCCTAATAGCGGTTGCATTCAATATAAGTATAAACAAACAACCGTTTTTTGTCCATGTTAAAATAATATATTTTTACCGTAATTCATCCAAAACAAAGAAATTTACGTTAGTGCACGAAAACATAAACAGTATGTCATTATTGTAGGTATTATTAAACATCGGAAGTTTCCTAAAGAGCCTATACATTTTCAAATTTCACATTTGTAAATGCAGAACAGCTACAAACCTTTAAAACTTAATAAATGTTTAAAACCAAGAATAAATGTGAAATTTGACTTTTTTAGAGCAGATGTTTTAAAAAAATAACTGTGGGGAATAATGATTATTAACGATTATATCGATTTATATTGGATCCATTTTATTGATTTTTTTGTCCACCCTGTATAAAAATATAAAATTCAGATAATTCCCTTTTTCTGTTGCGTCATCTATGAGACAGTAACCGAACTAAGACAACAACTTTTAGCTGAAGAAATCTTATAAAATTCCATTCTATAAAAAATAAATATGTCAGAATATCAGTAAACATGTGAAAAGTGCACCGCAAAATTTAATTCGAGCTTTCTAGTACATGAAGGGTCTAATGAGACTTTTTCTTGTTTCATAATATGGGTGAATGTTTAAGTTAGGACTTGTCTGTATTGGTTTTCCCTATTTTTGATTTTAACTAGTGCAAAATAATTATTGAAGTGGCGAGCTGACATCGTTTCTAAGGTACATGTTAAGCATTTTTTTTATCTATGAAAATATTACTTTTTAACAATATAAAAGGACACGTTTCCTAAGTTAAAGTTTCTAGTTTCCGTTTATGTGCAACTTTTATAAATATGACCTATACTTTTTAAAATAGCTCGCTTTAAAATCATGTGATTATACCCACAATTTAGCACATAAATATGGCCACCTTAAGCGATCCAGGCTGATGCGAGCGAGTGCGGACAGGCTCTGGCACAGCGGTTTGAAAGATTCCAAAAGACTAGAGTCTAGACTCAAAGCCTCAACAAATAATTTCGCATGAAATTGAAATATTTTGTTGTTTTCTGGAAAAAAATCGGGGGGACACTCCCGAACCCGGATGGTTTCTGTGCTTGTGCATATCGAGTACAAAATGTGTTACATGTTCTGGTATTACTTTATCACATTCTCGATGAATAATAAATAAATCTAAAAGTCTTCGTGGGTGTAATTTAAACGTGCTGGCATTTTTTAACATAAGAGAATGACTGACATTAATGACCGTTTCTAATCATGGCCAAGTTGATAATTTTTACTAATAATTCTAGAACATTTAAGAAAATCGCGAATATCTCAAAAAGTTGTAACTTTAACCCCTACAATGCTTACACTAGTGAAAAGAGAATTTAATTGTACATAAAATGATGTAAAAAAAAACAGGGTGTTCCATTTGAAATAAAAAAGTTTTTGAGGTTTGAATTTGACAAAATGTAACGTGAAAAATGGAACACTTGGTATACTATTATGGAATTTATTTTCAATGTAGAATGTAGCTCATCTTGTGTTCTTTCTACGTGCCAAAGAACACATGACGATCCCCTACACGAAGAAAGTTATAAGGGTTATTGCAAACCGTTGCACCTGTCAATTTTTTTATAAAATGTCAAATATCTCCTAAACTGCTCAGTTTAGGTATACAGTGTGCTACATGATTGGACTCAGGATTTTATGGTAATTTCGAAAAGTCGAAAATATATAGGGTGTTCCATTTAAAATAAGCAAGTTGGTATCGACTTCCGGTATTTCTGGAAGTGCCGCCATTTTGAAATTTTTATATTCGGACTCACAATGGTCGGTTATGGTAGGGTACCAAATCTCAAATGTCTGTCTGATCTGCAAGTAGGAAATATTCTAATGGCCGCCTTAAAAGAATCACCCTGTATACTAGAAGCCAAAGCCACAGGTATGGGACTGCCACGAAGAGCTGAAAAGTATGGGTGAGCAGAACAAAGTCAAATTACTCTGGGTGCCAGGACATTCCACAATTGACGGCAATGAAAAAGCCGATGAACTTGCCAGACAAGGGGCAGCTAGTATATTTTATGACCCAGAACCCGCGTTGGCAATTTTTAAAAGCTCAGCCAGAAAGGCGATCAAAGACTTTGTCAAGAGTAAAAACAAAAACCACTGGAGGAACATTCCAGGAAATCGACATGGAAAAACACTCATTAGGTCCACGTGCAAAACAAACTAAAGAACCGCTCATAAGGAACAGAACGCAGTTAAGACTAATAACAGAACTTCTGACAGGACACTTTCCTGTAAACAAGCACCTGAATACAATCTGTTAATTTGACGGCAACCTAGACTTTGCAGCAAGGAGCCGGAAACGGTTGATCACATCATATTCAAGGCGATGCACTAGCTCACAGAAGATATGGCATCTACGGGCAAACACGAACAGCCCCGGAACTCATCAGCACCCGTCCATAGACCTGTATCCTCACTAGGGATACAGGGGTACTGGAGTGAGAGGAGTGAAGCACGACAGGGAGAGCACAATAAGCCCAGGAGACTGCAGTGCCACCGGAGTTTTCCAACAGACGAGTCCTCAGAAAAAACAACCACCACTTCCCACTCCATTTTTAAAAGGGTTGATAAAATAGAATTGAGATATTCACTTAAAATTTGGTACACGTATGTATTATAACGATATCTGGAACTAGAGTATATTTTGAGATGATTTCGTTGAAGGGGTGGGGTGTAAGTAGAAGTCAATAGGGAATAATAAATAAGAGTACAGAAACTTGGAATTTGGGGTATATACTAGAAGCCAATGCCTTAGATCTCTTTATAATATTTCGCCTCCACTCCATTATTAAAGAGCTTGATAAAATAAAATAGAGGTATTCACTTGAAATTTGGCACGCGTATCTATGTAACGACAATGTAAATAGGGGAAAATCAGTAGAGCAAGCTAATAAGAGTCCAGAAAATTCATTTTTGGCGTATATGCTAGGAACCAACGCCTTAAATTTTTCTATGGCATCTCCCTCAAATATTATATTATTAAAATTCTACGACCAATAGTCAAGATGTTTTCCTTTAAAGAGACTTGGATGGAAAACCTGGACGTGGAAGTAGTGA
This sequence comes from Stenurella melanura, assembly GCA_963583905.1. Classification (NCBI taxonomy): domain Eukaryota; kingdom Metazoa; phylum Arthropoda; class Insecta; order Coleoptera; family Cerambycidae; genus Stenurella; species Stenurella melanura. The sequence continues at coordinate 41,882,664 of OY757316.1, forward strand.
TTTATCAGGCAGCTGGTTTTTAAATTGAGCGTAAATATAACAGTCCCTCGAATTTAGTATTTATTGTCTCTTTTTCATTTTCTTTGCATACATTAATTCGAACATAAATAATAATTCAGTGCTCTCATATATTTCAACAATTTTTGCTAATAAATCAAATATAATAAGGTATTTAACGTATAATATCATATACATAATCAAGTACATTAATCAATATGACCTAATACAACATCACAACCTACACACAAGCCTTACGTAATGAACGTATACATAAAATTTGAATTAGCTATTATTAAATTTTTATTATAGTAGTCTTTTGTTTCATTCGGTCATGTATGCTTATGAACATTACGCACAATCTTTAATTACATAAACACTTATTTATTACCTATTTTATTTTACATAAATTATGCATTGAAACAACTAAAAGTTCATAAGTGTCAAATGTTTTAAGTATCCTTAAAAATATAGAATTTCATCTAATTATAGAGACGAGAAATTGATATGTATGTGAAATATTTTTATTTCAAAATAGCTTGATTAAAAAAAAGTAGGAAATTGTTGGATAGTTCATATATTATTCTATTTTAACTCAGGGTAACGAATTATTAGGTACGTAGGCCGATTCCAGGAACCACAATACTCAGCCAGTCGGCCCATTATACATTCGCGACAAGTTAAATCTTTTAGAAGGGACCGATGCTCTGCAGAAATAATAGCAGTTTTTTCCAGGGAAGGTCCCGCAGTTTCACCGCGCACTGGCTGATTTTGACTGATTCTTTTGACCGATTCTGGTGTTGCGTAATTGCATAGAATATGAGATTTTAGCCTGCACCCAGTAAGATGGCATATATCTTCGCTTGGAATATATTTGGGTACTTGCCAATTGGCGCCGATATATGATCTCGTCCATTACACTAACACTGGTTTTCTCCTTAGTATTCGATCTGTCTGTATACTATTTCAAATCACTGAGACTCAGAAAATACCTTTCATCGTATACTCAATCATCTCGACTAAGGAACACGACTGTATATGGAATAATAAACCGGTAGATGGGAAGACACCAGCCATCCTCTGACTGAGTGATGACCTGGTGCCATTCAGGCGGAGCTAGAGCTATTATATGCATCCTCCTGAGTTTTCCATCTGTCGGTACACTACTTCAGATCACCGGGACTCAGATGATACCTTTTTTCGTATTCCCAATCATCTCGGCTAAGGAACATGACTATATATGGAATAATAAACCCGTAGATAGGAAGATACCGTCCATCCTTTGACTGAGTGATGATGTGGTACTATAAAGGTAGAGTTATAGCCGGCAACAGCCCCTCGCCTGTTACATTCCACATTAGAATCTTGAACACTCTGTTTACTGTTTCCGTGCTTTTAGTTGCACCTCAGTATGCAAGGATGTGAGTCCAATAATAGTCTCCATTGCAATCGTACGAGTGGCCTTGATTGCTCCTAAACGAGTTAATCTTTGAATTTTACATAGACATGTCCTAATTATGACGCATTTCTGGGAGCCGTCACATCAACGCCGCGTATGTTATAGAAAATTTTCCTATACCAGTATACGTTCAAATCGTGATCTTCGGAGTTATTTTCTCCTTGGGACCGAAGATGTGTTTGCATATGCATACATATCCATAGAGATGCCAGGCGCTCAATATAGACGATATCCACCTAATTATGATGTGGTTTATCAGAAAGAATCGATTGTTGGGTTATTAAACGCTCTTTCATCATATAAGAACGACACCAAAACCTTTTATTTATACACTGACGGCTTGTCAGCTCCAACAACGATCTAATAAAGGGTCATCTCTCTAGCTTCATCCGAATTTATAATAACTGGGCCTTTCAATGTTTTCAAAAGTGAGAATATCAGATTTTTTTTAATTCAATTTAATCGTCTTATTTATATTTACGTCCTGATGGAGTTTAGCTATAGCTATTCCACCACACAGCTAGAACACCATTCCTTGCGATTTTGCCATCTACTGCAACTGATACTCGAACTCAGGAGGTATAACAGCGACTAGACATTAGTGATGGGCGATATATCGCGAACTGTGATTTAATCACTGATATTAAAAAATCACAAGTAACGACTGTGAATAAAGTTGGAAGAAAAGCGTGACGTGATCACGACTTTCCATATATCAATATATTCTTGACGATATAAATATCTTGTTTGCGACATTGCGACCATATGTATAACACGTAAAGCAAACGATTCCGTGACTTAACGATATTAGGTAGGTACGCGTTTCACAAGATAGATTGATCTAGCGCGTCTCATATACTATATAGATATTTATTTACTTATCTTTATATCTTTTATTCACTGGCAATTAAAGGCAGGATCGTGGCGGAACATTTCTGTTACAAGAACACCTACTAAAACCATGCGTTAAAATATGTTTTTGATTAAATATACCTACTAGCAATTTTATTATGCAAATATTGAACATGCATCCACGTCTCGGCATGGCATATAATAAAAATACGACAATTTTGTATTCTTTTTGATTTTTAAAATTGTGAAATGCTTAGCTCCAAAACATGTTTTAGATAATTGTGTTTTTGTTGGAGAGAAATAACCACAACTTCTACATCGAAAACACATCGACTAACCATAGTACCTAGAAATCATTTTTTCTCAAAGGGTTTGCAATTTTATAATCAATTGCGATAAGATGAGTATCCTATAGGTATATATAGAATGTGCAACAATTAATAAAAAAGTACAGTTAGTTGGCGAAGAGTATAATGGTTATAGCTTTATACATTAGAAGTGCTGCCGTTGACCAAAATTGTAAGGAAGAAGTAGGTAACAAATTTTTGAAAAATATTTGAATGGGAGAAATACTTGAACTTTATTAAATCAAATATGTTTCCCATTAAATAATAGCAAATAAGAATAACTATATAAATAAACATTATATTCATTATTTAATTTGTACATTTTTATGAAAATCCGAGGCTGCTTATATTAAAAAGGTTGCAACACCCTCTTATAAACAATAACCCAGCAAAAATTAAAATCCCTGATTGATAACTAGCAACCTAAAACCTAAATAGTTTATTGATGCTTCCGAAATATTTACATATTTGTAAACTTTACAAAAATATGCTATTACGAAGTTCAAACAGGCGTCCCATTTAAAACTTTAGTATTTTGGCTTTATCACCAATCCATGTCAGGTTAGTTGGATAAGCAAATCATAATATCAACATGTATGTATATGTAAATATCATACGTGTATTATATATCTACGGCCGCACAGATTACCAAAGTAGCAAATTCACCAATTCACCAAAATTAACAATATTTCCTATTATGAAAAGTCGTGATCACATCACGGTTTAAATTCACTGATATCAGAAATTCACAGTCACGATTCACGTTGTGATTGAAAAATCACGATATCGCCCAACACTACTAGACATGGTGATGGTATGCCACTCAACAGTAGTCCAGGCGGGGATCCAGCATTTTGTTGAGGGGGGGGGGGGGGGGCGACAATTATTTAAAGGGTAAAAATAAAACGAATGCATTAATAGTGTACTAAAGTATAAGTGGATATTAAGGTCTTTAAAACACGCGCGATTTTTCGAACACGACGGCACAGCCGGAGTGCTCGAAATAGAGCAAGTGTTTTAAATACCAGTTATCCACGAATACTTTACGCTATTTTTTTTATTGGTACACTTTGAAATTATAAATGCTGGTATTATTACTACAAAAAAATGGAAATAAGAATTAAGAATGTAAAATGGTTGAATTCGTGATGTGACATCAGGATACCTGTCAGCGTCAATTAGGGAATGTAAAAATTAATTTGCAATCTGTCACATAGGATTAATTATTATTATTACTGATTGTGTATTGCTTTAAAATGAGTTCTAACATTGATTACTTAAATAGAAAAGCAGATTCGCGGTTAATACCGCAAAAATTCCTGTCGGATCAATAATTAAAAAGTTGACATTTTGACTTGGGTTGTAGTTGTTGCCATGGTAATTTTAAAACAGTTGGATTTAAACACTCTGAGGCGTACTTTAAATAAGCAAAATAGGGTACCAATAAAAAAATATATATGAGGTTTTCTTATCTAAACTTTGTTCCAGGGGGGGGACACTCACTTTGCCCCCCCCCCTGAATCCGCGCCTGCAGTGGTCTAGCTCACTGCTACCATCTCGATAATTCATTAAAAACCCCACTAAACATCCATATCCTAGCCAGATAGAAAAAATGATACGTGTTTAAAAATAATAAATAATAACATTAAGCAGTAGAAGTGTGTACGAATTTATTTTTTAATAAACTATATTCTTAATGTAACAAAATGGATATCTACCAAGTTACTTAAGTCCTAATGATAAAGTGGTTTTATGGTGGCGATTCAATACGTGAAAAAGAGCGGGTCAGTTAGCCGAGTTGATCGATTAGTTCACATGCATGGAACTTACCCTAATCTTGCCCGATATCCCCATCTTTTTGCCGCAGTCTATATATTTCAATTATTAGCTTTTCAACAAAATCTCATTACCATGTTCCGCATAACGTCTCGGCAGACGTTTTGGGATCCCATACATTATTGTAGTTTGCTCCTCTTACTGTATGGTTTGATAGCATTACAGTATCTGTAGCGGTTATCTATAATGCCTTACCAAAGCTTTTTTCCATCAATTAATTGGTGATGTCACTCCAATGTTTTGGAGGATCCTCTTTGCCGAAAAGCTACGACATTCGCAAGTCTGATCTTTATGCGTGTCTTTGCATTTCTTTCACGCCAAATTTTGCTCAACGGATAGAGTATATTGCATTCGATCGGCACATTTCTAAAACCGGTAATATCACTGTGTTGGTGATCGAATTCTAAACAACTTTCAAAATGTCCGCCCGTCCGTCTTTACGTCCGTCTGTCACGTTTCTTGTAAGCACGATAACTTAAGAACGAACTGTCCGATTGTATTGAAATTTGGGCTGTAAGTTAGTGTTAGCTAGAGGATGAACCGTATTTTTTAAACAAAATCGATCAGTAAATAAAAAAGTTTTAAATTTTTTATGTAAAAAAATGTCATTTTTTTAAATGTTTTGTAATTAAACTAAAAATGTCTAAAAGTAATATTATTTACAAAAAACAGCGAAGAGTATCCTATAGAATGCGCAACAATTATATAAAAAGTGCAGTAAATCGGCCAAGAGTATAACGGTTAGCTTGTTTAGTTTTGATTATATACAGGGTGTCCTAAAATTCAACGTCATCCTGTAGATGGCTGATAGGTCAGCTCATGACTGTCAGAATATCAAAATATGACTTTAGTAAAACATTGTTAGGTTTTGGGATATTGACACTTTTATGAATTTCGTGAAAATCGACATATTAGATCAGTTTTTCGCAGACCACAGCTATAAAACCCCTGCCCTGCCCACGGTTCTAAATAAAAATTAAAAAAAATCATGAATTGAGCAAAAATGTTCTTTTTTTCTTCAAAAGTATGACGCTATTAATTAGCTAACTTAGAATCTCCACACTGTAAAAAAAATCCCACTTTAACCCGACAAGTTATTTAAAAAAATTGCAAATTTAATGTAATTTTTAAAATGGTACATTTTCTGTGTTTTACTTTAGAAAAAAAAATATTGCTATTTTACTGCAAAATTAACTCATTCTGAAATTATTTCAATAATTAGGAATTCGAAGGAAAACACTTGTTAAATTAAGGTGACGGCTGTTCAGCTCATTACGCACGAGGTGTGAAAAATTATTTTGGAATTATTAACTTATCCACAGAGATGGATCGGCCCGGCTGTCGTGGTCCCATTTTGCGGTCTCTGCGATCCCCAGATTTAAATCCACTAATTTTTTCTACTTGGGTTACACACAGGAGAAGGTCTATGAAAAACCAATAAATAATGTAAATCAATAATTGGGACCCTATTAATGAAGCCACACAATAAACAAATATCGAAGAAATGCAAGACGGATAAAAGATCTTTTAGATGCCGCGCTTGCATTCGACTTGGTGGCAGGTAATTTGAACATATTTTTTGATTTTTACTTTTGTTTTTAATATTTAAATACAAGTGCTTTCATTCGAATTCCTAATTATTGAAATAATTTCATAATGAACTCCTTTTGCAGTGAAATAGCAATATCTTCTTTTCTAAAGTAAAACAGAAAATGTTGCACCATTTTAAAAAGTACACTAAACGATTTTTTAAATAACTTGTCAGGTTAGATAGGGATTTTTTTTTACAGTATTAGTAGTGAAGAGTCTGAGTTAGTTAATAAAAAAAATAATTTATGAATCGGGCAAGAACATTCCTTTTCCAAAGGTATGGGACTATTATTTTGTTTAGGCCTGCGACCAAAAGTAGGCCTATTAAGGTTGTGTTAAAAAATTAAAATCTTAAAATATGAAATTTTGTAGTTGTGGCACGCGAAAAACTGATTTTCACAAAGTTCATAAAAGTGCCAATATCTCAAAAACTAACAATTTTTACCAAGGTCATATTTCGATGTTCTGGTTAGTTATGAGCTGGCCTCTCAGCCTTCTACGGGTTGAAGTTGAGTTTTGGGATACCCTGCATTTATGAGTGTTATTGTCTGTGCATATAAATGTCTCAAATTATAATATTGCGTGCTGCAGTAACAGGATTTGATTTCAATAGTGTAAACGTTCTCTTCACTTTACAACCAGTGATTACGACTGAAATAAAATTTAATATTAGACGCCCACCAGCCATTTACTTAAGAGTGTTATATTTCATCAAGATCTAATTTCACAGTAATAAAAAGTAACATAAAACTCTCTGCACGCTTGGTATAATAAAATATTGCACCGACTGCAATATAATACAGGTATGCACACGTAGTTCTGTTAATTCTAGCATTTGCTTAAAGAGTAAACGTTTTTTTGGCGACATAATTCATATGTAATGTGATTTATTATATATATGTTTTATTATATGCACTTCATTCAGCACACAAATAAAAAAATACCGAGTTAAAGACCTTAATCTCTATACCTGTGATTTCGAAAATTATTAAACTTTGACATCAGATCCGTTATCAGTACCAAGCCATGCAAATCTAAACAAAAATCGGATTCGTCATTTTGATTTTTAAATTTTAACATCAATTTTTTTTCCAATTTCTAGTCACCTTACACTAGACGTAGCTTGATAGAACTATAATGTGACCACCGCAGAGCCATACCTTATAGTATGCAAAAGATTTCATAGAAATCCATTAATTCAATTCAGAGTAATGGTTAAGCAAATATAAAAAACATTTAGTCGAATTAAAAACCTTTTCAATTTAAAAAAAAGTTTTTTTACGTCGAGTCTACTTAAAAGTAACTTATTTTTACTATGTCAAAATGTAGGGTCGTCAGCTCACCTACCCGAGAATTCATTTAAAAAAAATTATATAAAAAAAATATTTTTAAGAAAAAGCTTTTATTTGAAAAAATTGTACTAAAAAGTTTTTTTTTTAACTCATACACCTGGAAACCAAAAGCTTTGGGGACGGTCATATAGCACTATCGCATAGTTACTTTGCTCAAATGACCGATCCCAAAGCTTTTGGTTTCCAGGTGTATAAATTTTTTAAAAAATTTTTGCTTTTTAATAGTTTTTTCAAATGAAAGATTTTTCTTAAAATTTGTTTTTTTTATAATTTTATTTTTTACTTTTTAGTCTACTTATTTTACAGAAAAACAGACAGACAAAACCCTTTCATTTGATACCTATGGCAAGGGAGTCGTGAAGAAAAAGATAATTTGCCATCCTAGGGCGTCCGCCATATTTGATTTATAATGACGTCACATAGTTTATCGTATTTTACTCGTCAAACCCTTTCATGTGATACCCATGTCAAGGGGGTTGTAAAGAAAAAGGCGATCCGCCATCTTGTGACGTCCGCCATATTGGATTTAGACCGATAATGGCTATACTATGTTGCATTGTCACCGGACTTATACACGTGCGCCAAATTTCAAAGCTCTAGCTTAATTATAACTAGTCGAAATTCAGCTTGCAAGATTTGACCCAAACAAACTAACATTGAAGGTTAAATAAAAGCTTTTAAAAAAATTACCGCAGACACAGATTTTTCACAATGTCTCAAAAACTGGAGGTTATCAAAAATAATAAAAATACCAAACATTTTAAAATACCATTTACAATGTGGGATGAACTGGAAAATAATTCATTTTTGAAATTTTTGTGAAGCCGAATTTGTAAGACACTTTAGCAAATATTTTGAAAATAGGTACTTATAATTCAGAAATATGTTTTATAGAGTTGAAAAATGACTAAATTACTAGTTAGGCAGATGGTTCGTTATTTTTCGCTTTTTCTCTTACTGTATCTTCTTAATGGCAAGTAGACCGTTGGGATCTCAATTGCTTCGAATGGGTTTTTTCAGGATTTTTTCCCGTGCCAGCACTCAAAACGTATTAAAAGTGTTTCTACAGGTGCAAGTCTTCATGTTATTTTTAAGTAGGTATTTTAAAGCCTACTATGTAGGCTACATTTTAATCTTAGTGTTAATTTTAAACCGCTTGTAGCGGTAGGTGCTTTAACTTGTTCTAATTTTATCGAGCTGAACCAGCCACAACCCGCCCAACACCGCATTCATCATGACTCTGTGCGCCGCGGTTGTCTGATTGGCTCCGGGCCGCGATCCGGGGAAGTAATTTTTGTATTTTGGATATTAATAAATTGTTTATGATGATGATTAGTTCGTCGCCGAAAGCAACATGTGAAGAAGTGTTATAACGAATCGATTAAAGTAAGTTCTGAGCTTGGAGGACGCTGATTTTTTAAATAAATTAATTTTAAAATTGTTTGTTGTATCTTATATTATTAGTTGGTTTCTCTAATTATTATAAAATGTTCATTTATCAGTATTAATAACAAAAATACGATTTGCAAAAGCCTAGGTCTAGTCTTCCTTATAAAAATAATTGTCAAATAGTAGAAAAAGCTCTATTAACTCATTTGTTCGAACTTCTCGTTTTTACTTTGTTCGTTTTTATATCCAGAACTAGAAAATAACACTTGCCGAAGTATGTGTTGCTGATTTTTAGAAATGTTTCTAATTTCTCACAAAAAATAAAAAAATAATTGAAATAATTGAAATGACTTAAATTTGTATATAAACAGAAAAATATTTTTATTGTTTTTACAAAATAATATTTCTTATCAATTATCTTCCTCGACATCACTCTGATCAGATGCACAATTTTCTATGAACGTATCAGCATTAGTTTGTTTTAATTAATTTCAATTTTAAACGTAGTAAATTGATGCGATGTTTATTTTTTTAACAAAAAAATGGCCAATATAGGGGACATCTACCATCTACCATGTAATAAGTCAATCGTTCTTCAGTTCTAAAAAACCTATGATTTTATTTATCCTTAAACCGGTCCTAAAACATAATTTAAAAAAATGGTGGGGATGTTCCAACCGCTTCCTTTAGCCAGTACCTCTTGATTTATAATACTACAATCTTGACATGCCATCCTATCAGAATAAGTCCGAGGGCACTGATTTCACGTCAGAATGCTTATCTTGGAAAACATACACTTATATGTTGTATAGGGGAACAACGGGTTAAAGGCATACACTGAAAAATTTACAGTATGGTTTTAACAAATCTAACTTGAAATTGTTGCTTCTAAAATATATACCGAAGATTCAATTTGAACAATCCTAAATTGTTTACTTATGGATATTCAGTGCTTGTAAATTGCAAATTTCAATTTAAGAATGATTATCTTCTATTTATCTAGTTTGTATTTTATTCTTCTTTTTAGCATCTCATTTAAAAGTCGACCTAATAAGGATTAATTTTTCGTCCAGTTTCAACAGTTCTTAAAATGTTAAAAAGCTAACAGCACTCCTAAACCTGTATTAATGTAATTTCATCAACGTCTGGTTAACATTTTCCCAATTAGTTAAATCCCACACACGTTAGAATGACATTGCTCCATAACACATGTCAATTTTAATAAGCCTTTAATTTATTTTGCTTTGAGCTAAATTTTATGGTACACGTTGCAATTTTTTCATAAAATTCTTGTACTATTCAAATCCTTCCTAACATCTTCTCTAATCTTATAAGCCATATTGACGTAAATGTAATATGTATATTTTAAATTATGAAATTCCGCAAATTAAATAAACAAACTGTAACAGCCATAAAAATATCTCAGATCCACGTAGCGGAATGGAAGTATATAATCCAGTGAATAAGCCGGCGCCAATATTCTTGACTAAAGATGACGGTCTCGGATGATTAGGGGTCGAGCTGGAGCTCTTTGCCCCAACTAAGCCGGAAAAAGTGCCAAATGTGTTGGAAAACAGCACCGATTTTAAAAATTCCTTCTGCGTTGTGTTTCTTCAACTCTCAGGATCATTTGTCACCACTAACATCTTTGCGGACGGACAAAATATATTATAAGCCTGATTTCTGTTGCTTCCCTTACCTCTGGGGGTGTCAAAAAGATCTCGGTTTCACTGTCAGTATCCATTTTTTAAATCACATTACTCTTTTTAAGTAATATGTAAAATTATTGTAAATAACAAATTTTAACTTTTCAAATCAATAACAAAATTATGCTTTGACGCATTCTCATGGCTTACTAATAAAATAATACGGTTTGTAGGCACGTAGGTAAATGGTTTCAAAAACAATGTTGGAGATTGCCGCGTGTTGCTAATAGACGTTGCTTTGAAAATAAACTTACTAATGTAGTTTTTGGGAGTTCATTAAAGTACCTCTTCGGCATGTACCATTTGAGTGCTTCCTAGAAAACAACACTTGTTTTTTGGTTGCTGCAATTTTGAAATTTTAAATTTTTAGTAAAAAGTCACTAAAGTGATTTACGAGGTGATTTCTTACAAGCAAGTGACTGTCCTCCATATTCACTGCAGTGCTATGTTCTAAATTAAGTTACTCTTAGCTGAGACACCCTATATCGATCAAATTATGTTATTATTTTAATTGTAATACTTTAATACAGTGAGCACGTAAAGGTTGGAATAAATTCATTAAAATAGTTACAAAACAAGTGACAAAAATTCGCTCAGACCCGTCGATTTTTAACTACATTTCTCAATCTGTTTATTTAAAAAAAGTGCTGCAAATATTTTTTGCATGCAAAGATTTCATTAATATTTCTACACAAAGTTTTTCTTTTAGTTATAGATAGTTATTTTTTCTGCTGTTTGCAAAATCCTATAAAGAATGTTTCAATACAATTATAAGCAAACAAATAATAATTCATTTTTAAACACTTTTTTGTGTTTACGCTTTTTTTCATTTACTTAGCTACGTGGACCTGGCTCTAACACATTAGTTGGTTACGCGCCTGGTAGTATTATACTTAGAAAAACATATGTTTTGAATTCTTTATGGTAATACTAAGAAGTTTTTTTTAGATAGTTTTTTAACACCGTGTGGGTCGAGCGCGACCCGCATAGAGATAGTAGTATGATAGTAAGTAAGACAATAGTTACTTACGCCACAGAACGCTATAGTTATTTATCAGTGATAAGTGAATTATAATTATCCTTTCTTAAATTAATTTAATAATTATTGTTACGTTAATTGTGTGTGTCGGAGATTTGTTCCTTTTCCTTTTGGCCCCCTTTTGTCCCTCCTATTGCTTGCACCGACATCGACGACGGAGAACCCATCAAACCTACTGTGTAAGTTTCCGACACATTCTTTTTTTTTTATTATACCTAAATACAGTTCACTAAATTACATTAGCCTCACCACGCTGAAAGGGGTAGGCCCATTCATTAGTATTTACTTGTGATATGGTATTGAAACTGCTGATAATGCAACGTTTAAGTGAGACAGAACGAATTGAAATTTTGATAATAATTGGCTATGGTCCCGAACACAAACTATGGTTTGTGAATTATTTAATGGTAAATACCCTAATCGACCTATTACACAATCAACTGTTAGCAAAATAGAAAAGAAGTTCCGAGATTGTGGTCATGTAAGAGATAATTTCACGAAAGGTCGTCCTACAATTTCAGAAAATAAACAGTTAGATGTTTTACTGACAATGGAGGAGAATCCTTACAAACCAAGTCGCGAAGTCGCAGCAGAACAGTCAATTAGTCAGTCGACTGTTTTAAAATATTTAAAACAGAATAAATGGCACCCATATAAAGTGAATTTAGTTCAAGAGCTTAACGAAGATGATTTCGACCGCAGAGTAGATTTTTGCGAAACCATGATGGAACGATGTAATATCAATCCACATTTCTTAATTAGAGTACTTTTCTCTGACGAGGCTACTTTCTGTCTAAATGGCACTGTGACTAGGCAAAATTGTCGAAATTGGTCATGTGAAAATCCACACTGGATGGTGGAGGCCCATACTCAGTTTCCACAGAAAGTTAACGTGTGGGCTGGAATTGTTGAGACTACAATATTGGGTCCATTTTTTATTTAAGGTTCATTAGATGGCGAAAAATATTTGGAGCTGCTCCAACAAAACATAATTCCAGAAGTTGTCGCACTGTATCCAAATGGTGAAAACCCTAATGTACCGGAAAACTCCATATGGTTTCAACAGGATGGCGCACCGCCACATTATTCGGTAATAGTGCGTAATTATTTAAACGAAATTTTTCCACGCAGATGGATTGGTAGACGCGGATCAATAGAATGGCCAGCTAGATCTCCGGACCTAACCCCATTGGATTATTTTTTATGGGGTTACCTTAAATCCAAAGTTTATTTTAATAGACCGAACAATATTGAGGACTTAAAAAACAGAATTACTTACGAAATTGGAAGAATTGGACCCCAAACAATTATTAACGTTTTGCGAGAATTTCAGTTTCGACTTGGACATTGTCAAGAAGCAAATGGCGCGCAATTAGAACATTTAATCTAATTATTTTTTGCTGTATGCTTAAATTCTTGTATTTTTGTTTTATTACATTGTTATAAGTAGTTAAGATTTTTTTCTCGATAATTTCGTCATGCAATACTCCCTAGAATTTAACGTACTGTATGCAGAAAAATGTGCTCTTTCAAATGACATTAAAAAAAATGGAGGTTGCCTTTCAAAATAAATGGCAATGACGATGAGTTTTAAAAACATATTTGCTGCACTTTTTTTAAATAAACAAATTGAGAAATGTATTCAAAAATCGACGGGTCTGAGCGAATTTTTTCACTTGTTTTGTAACTATTTTAATGAATTTATTCCAACCTTTACGTGCTCACTGTATACATTTTATTCCATATTACAGTTTATTTCAAAATTAGCTTAACGTGAGCAGATGAAATATGTAATTTCGTTAGTCAAATAGATGTAATAAAAAAATGGTTCTCATATTCTAAATTTTCCTTTTCAAATAAGAGGACTTTAATTGTAATACTTAAGAGTTATGATTATTAATATAAGCATAAAGCATACGTATATATGGAGGCGGTTTTTAAGGACGAATATTTAAGCAATCTAATATATACTGACCCAGTTAGATAAGAACAACACTTAACATGGGAATTATAGAAGCATATGGTAATTTTTTACTATTTAATTTCCTAAAGTTGATGTAAAACCTCATGATACGTAGCGATTATTATGTTTTTCAACTATTTTGGGTTTTAATTACCATAATTTCACAAACCATATCGCACAACCCATCGAGTTGTGGTCTATTATCGACCAATGATCTGTCACTCCGGCACTCAATTTCACTAATAAAAGTCATTTTGGTTAAATCTGTAACGAACGATTTTTATTATAGATTCTTGGAAAGAGAAAACTCTACTCTAAAAAATAATACCATTTTTAGATTTATTTTAAATGTTTTTGAGCACGAAAATTACTACTGGAAATTGAAACTAGGACTCTATTGATTGGTTTTTGCTTAGATAACACTCTACAGGTCACAATGTTTAACGGATCTACTTGTTTTTTTAGCCGCTTCATCTGCTATCAGAATAACGATTTGAACGAAACCGTTTGCAATGTACTTTAAAAATAACGGATTTAAAAGTTTACGTATTAAAAATGTGTGCAAATTAAAATATTCTGAAAGAACTAAAAAATGTCAATATTTTATACAAAAAACTGTAATGACAATTCAAGTAATAACATTGCGAAAAAATCAGACAGGAGTTTTCGTGGTCGTTAATTACGATTTTGATATTATAATGTCAAAATTCAAAACGACCGACGGATTCAAAATGGCTGAATTTGACTAAATTTGAAATTCGTGTAATCATGTGCACACCTCGCTTTACACCTACAGGTCACAATCCTTAACCAATCCATTTGATATTTTACAATTCTTGCACCTAACATCATAATAGAGCTCTATGCAGTTTCACAACGATCAGCCAAGTAGTTTAATTATTATAAATATCACTGATCCGCAAGTTTTTTTTTTCGTAACCCAAATAAATGATTTCGAAGGTTTTTGACGTGCTGAAATCGATCCCGTTAGTCGTTTTGTGTCATCACGTCACAATTTTGAGAAAACCTAACCTAAAAGTACTAAACAGACCATTTCTGCCTATATTCGTGCCATAGTAGCTGGACAACGATACGAGATTGAGTAAAACGGGCCAGACCATCTTATTCAGCTGTCCAAAATATTCGAAAACCAATTTTGACAATAAAAGAAACATAGATGGCGCAAACATTATTTTATTTCTGAAAAATTCTAGAATTTTTGTTGTGAATATATATACAAGTAAATCGGACCTAAATAGCTAATTCCATTGGATTTTGACGCGCTGAACACAATGCCTAGTTTTGCTCTAGGAGGTCAGGTTAGGTAACTCAATTGTTTTTGTTCTTTTTTTCTGTTTTCTTGTTTAGTTTTTTTTGAGGTTTTGTGTTTTTTTTGTTTTCTTGTTTTTTTTAGTCTTTCTTTGCTCCCCTTGTTTAAGGCTAAACCAACTAGGCTATGATAAGTAAAGAGCTTGAACAGTATTCCTTTCTGCTCGTTTATGGCTAGCCCCATTATAATGGGGCAATATGAAATTATGATTTGTCATCTAAAAATGTACAAGAATGCAAACTCGCCAGTAATTTTACGACGTCCATTTTGTTTTGTTGGAGGAATGTTCATAACTCAAATTTCGAATGAGTTGCTACTACAAAAAGAACTATATCATTTGTTAATTTATAGTATCTACATTATAAAGCAAAAAACGCCAGTTAAACATTCTCGTCCATTTTTTACAAAATCTTAAAATATTATGAAATTCGACCGAAAATTCATTTAGACAGAAGGAATGAATATTAAGACTCTTCACTTATTTATTGTTGGGGGTATATAAAACGAGTTCGTGAGGTCGCTAGTCAAATTCATTCCCTCCTTCACTTTTCAACCCCCTTTAAAATACGCAAATTATATTCTAAACTAGCGGAAAATGGCCGATATCTGAAAATTGGACTACTTTTGGACAGTTGGATACCCTGTTAGTGATCAGCAAGCCAAATATAAAAAATAAATAACACTATGCATGTATGCAAAATCACTTATGCATTCGGATGACAAATTGAACATATAATTGTAACATAACTAATTGAAGACTTAAAAATGGTTTTTGGACAAATTGAATAACCTGTAATAAGCAATCCAAAAATAGTAAAATAATTCAGCAGCCTAAAGTAACAAGTGATATATTGTAAACCCCAAAAGTGCCTAAAACCCCAAAAATGGCCAATATCTAAAAATTGGACCACTTTTGGACATTTTGAGTATCATATTCTTAAATATCTAAGTTGAGATCATATATTAATATAATAACACCCTAGATTAATAAATTATATATTGAAAAGACCCAGAAAATTGCCCAGAGCCCGAAAAGTGTCCAATATCTAGAAATTGGACCATTTTTGGAGAAGTTGGATAATCTGTTCGTTATCAGCAATCCAAAAATAATAAAATAATTCAACAACAGCCTAAAGTAACAAATGATATATTGAAAACCCCAAAAAAGTGCCTAAAAACCAAAAAATGGCCAATATTTAAAAATTGGACCATTTTTTGACATTTTGAGTCTCATATTCTTATATATCTAAGTTAAGATCATATATTAATATAATAACACCCTAGGTTAATGAATTATATATTGAAAAGACCCAGAAAATTGCCCAGGGTCCGAGAAGTGTCCAATATCTAGAAATTGGACCATTTTTTGAGAAGTTGGATAATCTGTTCGTTATCAGCAATCCAAAAATAATAAAATAATTCAACAACAGCCTAAAGTAACAAATGATATATTGAGAACACCAAAAAATTGCCTAAAAATAAAAAAATGGCCAATATTTAAAAATTGGACTACTTTTGGACATTTTGAGTATCATATTCTTAAATATCTAAGTTAAGATCATATATTAATATAATAACACCCTAGATTAATAAATCATATATTGAAAAGACCCAGAAAATTGCCCAGAGCCCGAAAAGTGTCCAATATCTAGAAATTGGACCATTTTTTGAGAAGTTGGATAATCTGTTCGTTATCAGCAATCCAAAAATAATAAAATAATTTAATTAAACAACAGCCTAAAATAAGAAATTATATACTTATCGAAAAACCCAAAGAAGTGTCTAAAAACAAAAAAATGGCCAATATTTAAAAATTGGGCCACTTTTGGACAAATTGCGTATCTCATTTTTAATCAGCGACCCAAAAAACATGAAATGCAACTATAAAATTACGGTATCTACAATATAGGGCAGTCACTATTTTTGTTCAAAATTTTCTTTTAAATGTTCCGATATTGTGTTAGATACGTTCATCAGAGGAATAAATATTCAAGTTGTAGCAATCGGAGGGTAAACTAGAATTAGTCACGAGTATTTAAAAAATATGTATTATATTCAGATCGGTCAAGAACTGTGCGTCAAACGGACTTTTGTCCAAAAAAGTGGTAAACTCACTGTGTGGCGCCTCGGTATCTAAACAGTGAATAAATTTGATTTGATTTTCAGCCTGGAGTACCGGGTTGGATTCCCAGCCGTGGCACCTGCGTTCTATATAAACAAGACATTAATCCTTAGTATGCTCTGATATTGGGTGTGTATCCGTCATTCAGGGATGAACAACCCCCCTTGTATTATCAGCGATGTTTAATTTTATTCTGATTTCTTTTTAATACAGAACAACATATTGACGCAACTTTATTAATATTTATAACCACTTAAATATTCGTTATGCAACGTGGATGTAAATAATGGATGTATTAGGTATTTCTTTTAAATGCCAATCGCATTTGGACTTTCGTATTATTTTCGTCACAATTAATTTCGATATGCAAAAAAGGAAATTGATATTCCGAGTACACAATCTCACAATGAAAGCGATTCTATTTCTTTGACCTGATTCGTACACGATTGTTTCAGAGATGTAAATAAAATCTTAAAAGGCAATCAAATGTAATGACTTTTAACTCTGCAATAAATAACAATAAACGTCGCGGCAACACTCGTATAATTAAGAATTTTTCTAAGCGGTCTAGGCAACTTTCCCTTTATGGCTACAGTGACATAATATTTGTCAGGTTGATGCATTATGCAACGAAAAAAAATATCAAATAACCCAATTTCCTTATTTCCACAATTAAAGATAACCGTTCCTCGTTATTATTTACATTTCGCTTATTCAAATCGTGTAGTAAGTTGTAAATGATGTGAACTTTCCTTTTGTGCAAAAAGTAAATAAACATAACATTTAAATGTTTGTAACAAAGGACGAAGTGGATCAAAATGTGTTAGGTTTTTAGGTCATGCGATATGTCGTAAGCATTAGTAATTATTATTATATAATCTAATTATTGTTTAACTTCTAGCGCTGATAAAACTATTAGCAAATATTTATTGCTATCAATTATTTTTAATCTTAAAATATTCTAATATTTGGAATTGGTGAGATAAAAACATTGTTTTAAACTAATTACTATTTGTTGCAAACCGACATCTCGTGGAGCTAGTGTTTACAAATCACTATAGGTAGAGAGCTGGGGCTGTATAGATTTCCTATGAATAAGATACATGAAAAACTTTATGTGAGTGAGTAAATACTACCACAGACATACAGTTTTGCAAAAACGACGCAAGGCGGGGATAGAAAATATTATGAAAAATGTTGAGGCCTTGGCTTCTAGTACATATACCAAATTTCAAGTTTCTGTACTCCTACCAGCTTGCTTTACTTATTTCCCCCTATTTACCTCCAACCCTTCACCGGATATGCTCAAAAAACAATCCAGTTCCAGATCTCGTTATAATATATACGTGTATAAAATTTCAAGTCAATATGTTAAGCCGTTCCGCAGAAAACCTACGGAGAAAAAAGTTACAGACAGGCCGACAGACAGACACACACCGACAGACAGACATATTTTTTTTCACTCAAATTTAAAATCTCGACGTTTCATGATATTCTAAACCTATTTCAAGAAAAAAATTTTTTTTTACGATTACTATACTTCCGCTACAAAGATGGATGGCATATATTATATAAACGGTGGAAGGAATCAAATTGCTCTGAACAAATGATGAATAAAAAAAAGTAAAAAGTCTATACATGAAGCTGATGATTTAAGATTTTCAGAAAAATATTCATCTTTGGCGGGCCGGGCCCATTACAAATATTTTTTGTATTGACAAAGCAAAACGAACAAGATGACACAAGGCGATGAAGTATTACTAATATTTAATCATTTGGTCGTTTTTATAATGTTAGGCTGTTTTATTAGGTGCTATGCAAAAGATCGCAGGTATGAGTAGATTTTTAAAAGTGAATTATTTATTATTTGTTTGCTTATAGTACTGAAACATATTCTTTATAGGATTTTGCAAATAGTGGAAAGAAAAACTATCTATGAGAACTAAAAGACAAACTATTCGTAAAAATATTAACGAAATCTTTGCATTCTTTCGATAACCTGACTTCTGGTTATCCTAGCAAGGTAAGATTCTGAAATAAATTTGTCCAATTTCTTATTTGACATTCTTATTATAACACTAGCATCCAACATAGTCCCCTACGGCTAAGCAGATTAAACTAGTATCTACATGACCCCCTACGGTATGTAAATTCAGTTAAAAATGAGAACAAAGGCCTGAAATTAATTTATTTATCTACCTTGTCTTTAAAATTTTTTTCATTCTAATGGATTACATTTTCATAAAATCTCTCAGTCAGTTTCTTGGAAATGCTTAGCCTTTGAAACGTTTTTCGCCCTTATTCTGAGCTCATCAGGAAAGCACAAAGCCACTCATAACGATGTTCCATGCAAAACCAAGGCAATATCCATGAATAAGTATGAAATATTTATATTTGACATTAACTGATAAAAAACAACAGAATGCAAAGATTTTATTAATATTTTTACATATAGTTTTTCCTTTAGTTCTCATAGATAGTCTTTCTTTCCGCTGTTTGCAAAATCCTATAAAGAATATGTTTCATTACTATAAGCAAACAAACAATTCACTTTTAAACATGCGTACAGTATATAGGCTCCAATACTAGTTAGCTAACAGATAGGTGAAGATCTGTTGTTTTTTATTAAAGTTGATTGATTGATTGATTGATCGATTTGCCAGCGTAAGGTGGGCATTGCTGCCAATTCCGGTGCAGGGAGATTTGTTCCACCACGCAGCCCGATCGCCCACCGATCATCCCACCGTGTGCCGGAACAAATCCCCAGTGCTTTTATATACCGCCGGACCAGCTGCATACGCTGGATTGGACATTGGACATGCTTGTTGTCAGCAGCGAGAGCCGCATGATGCATGGGGTAGGAGAGAGAGAGGTGTGAGATGTTTCTACTTGTTTTCCTTCTGTCTTCATCGGATGGAAAGTGTAGGCGTTTGTGAGATGCTTCTTTTAGGTTTTCGTGCTTCTTTTTACTTTCAGGTTTTTGTGATATGCTTCTTCTTAGTTTCTGTCTGTGATCATCTTCTCTCCTATTCTACTTCTGAGTTTTCTGTTTCTTCTGTTTCTGAGTCTGGCAGTGTGTATATCCTTGACATTTCTTTAAATTTATTCCATTTTTTGTTGTGCCAACTTTTCCCAGTGTGTATAATCCTTTCCTAGCTTATTCATAATCCTCTCGATTGTTGTAATCCATGTGTAGCATACCCTCCCTATTTTCAGTTTGTTGCTGTTCATTCGCAGCGCTTTCTTCAGTAGGTGTGTCGTGTCCCGTCTTTGGACATGTCCCCAGTATTTCATTGCGTATGATTCTATTCTTTTGATTATTGTTCTTCCCTCTAGTAATGTTGACGTTTTCTGTCGTTTTTGTGGTTTTCCTGTTTTTGCTAGCAGTTGGATAATGTCCCTTTTAGCTCTTCTCAGGCTTCTTCTATTGGCCTTTGTCGTTGCTGCGTTTTTGACTCCATATATCATCGTAGGCATTATGATGGTCGTGTATACCTTTTTGGTTAGGCACCATGGTGGTTTGTTGTCCTCAATGAAGGGTAGTACAGCTCTTGTGACTCTGTAGGCTGTTTTTTGACTTTGACAGGACTGTGGTGAATAGGCGGGGAGATAGGGGACATCCTTGTGTGACTCCTATATTCTTCATTTTTCATTCCGTCGTCTGTCCAAACCATTGTATTGCAGTGTTTTCGTGTAGGCATGCTTTTATTATTCTGTCTATTACGTAGTGCGGTACTCCCCTGTTGAGCAAAGTGTTGACTATAGCCTCATGCCTTATAGTATCAAATGCCTTTTGGAGGTCAATTGAGACTATATATAGTTTTGTTCCTTCTTTCCACTTTTCTTCCAGGATCCGTGGTGGTGTACATGTGGTCGTCTGTCTATCTATCCTTGATACATGCCGTTTGATAATCTGGTAGTTCGCCAATGTATTTTTCCATTTCTCTGAGGAGGAATTGTGCGTAGTGTTTATACCCTACACTGCAGAGTGTTATTCTGCTGTAATCGTCCACGTTTTGTGGTGATTTGATTTTAGGGAGCGGTATCTGTATGGTTGTATTCCATTCCTCAGGCAGGAGTGTGGTTTCCGTCCATGCGTTAGTGATGATTTTTAGGATTAGCTGTTTTATGTTGTCCGGTCCATAGTATACTAGTTCGTTATGCCGTGTTTCTTTTAGCTCTTGCCATTATTTCTAGTAGTTCGTCTTTTGACGGTGGCTTTCCCAGAGGCCAGTGGTCCATTTCTTGTATTGGTTCTATTTGACTTCTCTCTGTGTTTCCTTCTTCTAGTTTCCTGACCCAATGCTGCAGTGGTATGTATTTTCTTGACTGCGTATTGTTGTTTCTCCTGTATGTTTTGAGGTATCTAAAAGTTTGGTTTAATCTCTGTCCTGCTGGAGTGGATTCTATGTTTTCGAAGAATTCCCTGCATTTTTTTTTCTGTTCGTGCCTCCTCTCTGTGTCTCTTTTTTCTTTCCTCGCTTCTATTATCTTTTTGTCTATGTTTGGTGTATATTGTTTTCCTGTGGCCTTTATTTTCTTTTAGTTTTTCGTAATTTCTTTTCCTGTCTTTTCTTGTTGGGCTCATAGGGTATTTGTTCCTTTTCAACGTTTTCCTCGCCGCTATTTTGATTTTTCATGTTAACTGTTTTTCTATCTCCTCCTGGTATTTCTTTTTTATTTCTTCGTTCTGTAGCAGTGAGATGTTCCATGTGTCATTTGCTGTTTTGTTGTTTTTTTTTCTTCTTGTTTCTTTATTTTTTAGTGTTCCATATAATATTTTGTGATCTGTTTTGACGTTTGTTGCTTGTTTTGCCTTAATGTTCTTGCTCCATGTATTTCTAACTGTTAGATCGAACGAACAGATGTGCCAAGTTTTTTAGCAAGCTTCCATTATCGTTTGTCCATGTGTGAAGTAAGGTTTTTCTTATGATATTCTTGTCTTCATGTGTTTGGTCGTCCTTTCCTATATGCGCGTTGAAGTCTCCTAGTATTATTATGTTCATTTTTCTATTCCTATTTCTTCTAGTCTCTTGGGTAATCTGTCTGAATACTCGTCCTGCCCGTTTGTCGGAGGGCACATGTACTCCTAGTATGCATATGTTTTCCTTGTAAGTCTGCCATGGTTATGTTTTCGTTTACTTTTCTTGTCTTTATATGGATAGGGGTGTTCCGTCTTATTGCCCATGCGACTCCTCTGCTGGTTTTTTCTTTGTCCCCTCCACTTAGATGCCATTTGTAGTTTTGAGTAACTGCAGTTCCGTCTATCATGTGTGTCTCTTGTAGTCTTGTATGCATGCAACGTGTATGTGTTCCATCATAAGAACCTCATCGATTTTTTCTCTTTTCTCTCTTGTTATGCAGCCTCTGACCTTCCATGTCGCCAGAATGATGTCATCGTGTTGTAATTCTTGACTGTTGGCTTCCTCTGTTCTTTGTGATATTTGGTACATGTTTATGTGCGTTGCTTCCTCTAATTCTGGGCGGGGTGTTATAGCCCCAGTTCGAGCGTATGTTTCTTCTGGTTGTTCTGCTTCATGTTTTTCTTGTGCAATAATCACGCTATCGTAGTGATTTCTTTCGTTTCAGTGCTTCCTATATACTATCTCTAGTGGTGTGTTCTCTCTTCCCTGTTGGTTAGTAGGATGGAAGATTATATGCTCTCCTTCTTCTTGATGTACTATTATTGTCCTGTTTTTTATGTTTACTGTTACTGCAATTGTTTCCTGACCCCTCCCCCCCTCCCCCTTCCCCAAAAACCTTCTCTTCTCAGATCTCGAATGAACGCATTTAATTTTCTCGTATTAGAGTTGTATCTATTGTAACGGGGTGCTAGTTCATGGATGGATGCCTGCATGAATGGCATGAAATGGTCTAAGTGATTTTCGATATAGTCAGCTACTTGTTTTCGTAGGGTTTTCGTCGCATTGGTATGTGCCTGTGATGTTATATTTTCTCCCTCCAGTTGGTGGCCGTCGATTTTTTGTACCAGTAATTGACGTGTTCTCGTTTCAACGTCCTGTATTAGTGTGTCCATTTTATTTGCCTTGTTTATCAAAACCAATATTAACTTGCTGTAAGAGAGTCTTTTTATTATGTTATCTGTATCGCGGTAAAATAACTTTTTACAGCGAGTTGCAAATGAGAAAGCGGCCCGAGAGAAACCTCCGCACACCCTGTATATTGTTTTAATTTTTGTAGTGCCTAATTCAAACTGCCGTTTTCCAAATGGGAATAAAAATAAGATATTACAAAAGTAAAGTAAAAATAATACTAAAAAATATAGGGCAAACATAAATAATAAATCATGAATTAATTAAGTAATTAATCAGTCAGTTAAGTTAAATAAAGGTATATCTTATTTTTCTTTCTTGTAGTAGGCTGGTGATGTTTGTTGAATCTATGATACTCCACTTCATGCGAATTGTTTATTTACACTTACCAAGAAACCATTGGGGTTCTATTGCCAACGTCTAATTTTATATTACTTGACACTGATATATTTATTACCCTGGCACTTCAAGAGGTGTTTCTGGGTACAGACAGGCTTATCGTAACACATCGCACTTACTATTATATTACAAAAAGCCCTGTACTAGAAATAATCAAATATTTATTCCATATAACTTTGTATATTAACTATTTCACTTTACAACACGCAGAATTTCTTGACCTATCGATGGCCTAAATTTTATATAAATTAGCGGTGTTTAAACATATGTTTTAGAGCTTATTTCGAGAGCGTTCTTCGAAGCGTTTGTTCACTTTGCGAATAAAAAAATGTCTGAAACACATGAAACTATAGGTTCTAATTCCTTATTTCATAATATAAATAATTGTTTCTACATCTGTGACATTACTTTACTTTTCTATAGAACACAGTATACAATTTTGTTTGAGTTGGGGGTCAATGTTACCAAAATATAAAATGTTTTTCATGGATGCGAAAATAAATAAAGCTAGATCATCATATCTCTGAACGCAGTTCCAATTTCGCCTCTTCCTGCTGAAAGCTACCAATATAACTGAGGAAATATTTGTCTGGGAATTGTGTACATCCTATCAAACCTATTAAATTTCTAACTAGACGTGTACGTCGATTGCTAAATTACAAAGACTAATTTTAATCTCTATTTAATGTAATAATGGGTTAAGATAACCTTTACACAACAGTATAGAATGTCCCGGGAGTATGGAACAAAACCTTGGGGAGCATATAGTCTGGGCTAAACGTAACATTAAAAGAACATTTTTTTTTTCTTAAGAAACTACCTTTCTTTGGAAATATTCACCATTATTACCATCTCTATTGTAATACAATATTTACAGTATGCACAGTATATGCTATTAAGAAATATGACTCCTTTTGTATCTTGTCTAGGAAGTCAGGGAGTGGAATATTCCTGATGTTTCTTACTCCTAAACTTTTACATAGATGCATTTTTGAATTTGTTGTGATATTTTCAAATTCCATAAACTACATTCTACTTCTTTAGAGGTAGAGATTATGCCGCTCTTGATTTCCTACAATTTTTATTTGAGATATTATACTCTTCACAAATATAAAACAAAGTGGATATTCGGCACATTTCTAAAAGCGGTAATATCGTTCGTAGAGAAAAAATTTTCATATATTTGTGTCGGTGATCGTATTCTGAACAATTTTCAAAATGTCCGTTCGTCTGTTTCTCTGTCCGTCCGTCTGTCACGTTTTTTTTGTAAGCACGATATCTTAAGAAGAAACAGTCTATATTATTGTTTATTCGCGATATTTCGTTTAGGAAAAAGTGTCCACGTACCCACGTACATATACACACGCACACTCACATACATACTTCTTTTCAAAATGCGCACGATTACTCTGGAACAGTTTAAGATATTGACTTGGTGGTGGTTCATACATGTACTATAACGAGATCTGGAAATGAATTATATTTGAGCTCATTTTGTTGAAGGCTGGGGGATACATAGAGGTAAATAAGGATAGCAAGTTAATAACAGTTTAGAAACTTGAGGTTTGGTGCATAAGCTAGAGGCCAAGGTCTGAAATGTCTTTATGACCTCTGCCACCTCCACCGCCACTCCCACCCTATTAATAAATGGGTTAATAAATAAAATTAACATATTGACTTGAAATTTGATACGCGTATGTATTACAACGAGATCTGAAATTTACTGAGCTTAGTTCGATGAAGGAGGAGGGTAAATAGGGGTAAATAAGTAAATCAAGCTAGTAACAGTCCTTAGGATCTGGTGTATATGCCAGAAGTCATAGACTCAATATTTTATTATGATGTTAATTTTCAGTGAATTTAATCATAGTACTTATGTCTTTGACATATTATGTTCTATTTTAAATAAGTTGACAGATATTGTGCTAAAATTTATTGAATATTATATCTTCAGATATGGCGAAGTTGTGAAGTCAATAATATTGGGACATTTTTCCGAATTTTCATCGTTCGACAGGGAAAATTTGCCCAATTTACATGTCCATTATCCCCCCCTTGTTCGACGTTCCTCTAAAGTACCCTCCCAATAAACATGTTCCATGTTAAAAAAAATTGATCAGAAACCTATAATAAATTCACATTTTTTTTTTGTTTGTTTTTCGGTCAGGTTTATTATTGTGTAAGCTTTTAGTTCTTTCATGGTTTGACCAATTAAATTATGTTAGGTCTAGAGCTTGTCGTATAAACCTTTTTGGTCATTAACTATTTGCCTATTATATTAAATTAGGTTTTGTGCTTTTCGTGTATACCTTTCTGCTCGTTCATGGTTTGGTCCATTAGCTTATATTAGGTTTAGAAATTGTCGTGCATACCTTTCTGCTTGTTTATAGTTCGAACCATTAGATTTCGTTAGGTTTTGAGCTTGTCGTGTAACCTTTCTGCTCGTCCATAGTTTGATCCATTAAGTTTTCTTATGTTTAGAGCTTATCTTGCATATACCTTTCTGCTTGTTCATGGATTGATCCATTGGGTTACGGTAGGTTTTTACAGCCTAACGTGTGTACCTTTCTGCTCGTTTATATTTCTATCTATTTTTTAGGTATGATGTAAGACAAATTTGTATGTATTTTGCTACGAAAATTATTTTTCTTCATTTGTTACTTTGTAATTCCATTATAGAACATTTTTTGCTATAATAGATAGCATTTGATATAGATAAAAAAAAATAGATTATGTTTTATTGTTATCAAATTTGTAACAGAAGTCCATTGAAAATGCATTCAGCCTGAACACTTAAAAAAAAGGAATTGGGCTAAATATGGCTGGCAGGCGATGTCAGCCAATAAATCTTTTTAGGTTATGTAACATGTATTCGAATGTAGGTTCGCAAAAGTATTTTTCTGTATTTTCTACTTTGAGATTCCCTTACATAATATCTTTTGCGATAATAGATTCATTTGACTAAATAAAAATATTGATTGATTGATTTGTCAGCGTAAGGTGGGCATTGTTGCCGATTCCGGGCATCCAACACGCAGCTTGGTTGTCCGTCAAACACGCCCAACGGACGGCCAAACCGCGTGCCGTGACCAAATCTCGGATGTTTTATATACCGTCGGACCGGCTGCATACGCCGGGTTGGAGATTGGACATGCTTGTTGTCAGCAGCGAGAGCAGCATGACGCATGGGGTGGGAATATAGGATGGGAAGTGTAGGTGTTTGTGAGATGCTTCTATTAAGTTTCCATCTGTCATCATCGATTGGGGTGTACAGGTGTGTGCGAGATGCTTCTCAGGTAAATATCCATTTACAGTGAAGTTGCTGGGAAGGGCCCTATCTCGGCGAGATAATTTGGTAACATTTTTTTTGCGCGTTATGAGAAAAAAGAGGTCCGAAGGGATAGTTTGCTCACCTAGTATGTCGTTTCTTTGAGACAATTGGTTTCAATTTCCGCCTTCCAAATTAATAATAAACTATTTTGTTTTGAATCAATAAATCGAGCTGATAAAAATTAAGATGGTAAAGATCAGATAGAATAGAATAATATCAATTAAATCAGATAAAGTAAAATAAATTAATTTATAGCTCATCTGTCTTTCTGCAGCGTCTTGTGATTGCTATTTTATTTTATTTCCTTTCCTGTTCTTTCTTGGGTTGAGTTGATTTTGTCCATTTAAAAACTTTCCATTGTATACAATTACTTTAGGTCACAACACAGCTATATTGCTTTGTAAACATATGTGCCTCATTTTGACACTGACTATGCTATTATTTATTGCCCATGAATCACTTAAAAAGTATCTTGTTGGGTCGTCTAGGGTGTACGTAGGGACACTGCACTTCACTTGAGCTTGTTTGCTTTATTTGATTTAATATTATTAGAATACTTTGTAATTATTAATTCCATATGATCTTTGTTTTTCTATTGAGGCGCTTCATATCACGCAGAATTTCTTAATCTACCGGTGACTGAAATTTTTTCAAGTTTAACGGGGTTTTTACTGCTTTTAAGAGAAAAACTCACTCTTCTCCTTTGATCTAGATAATAGATTCATTTAATCTAGATAAAAATATTGTACAAAAATTGTTTAGTATTACTTTTGATTTTTGGGTTATGTTTCATTTATTTCAAAATTGTAGCAGTTGAATATAGCATTCCTCACGAGCGTTTAAAAAAAGTTTATTAAATTTGGTCAAAATTTGAGCTGGCAGGTGATTTTTGTCCACAAATGTAGCTTTTTGCCCCACTGTGGCGGAGCTTCCACATTGTTAGGTAAATACTTCTGTTAAAAGTTTTATGTCAAAAATGAGCATAGTGATTTTTCGGTCGCCTTTCCATCTATAGGCAGAGCCGTGGAGAGAGGGTCCCTTATTTTTGAAACGCGCCTCTAGAAATAAAGTCTTTAAGCAGCTGTTTATACATTAAAAAATATATACCTATATATGAAATACCAAGATTATCTGGTTTTTGTACACTTACCAAAACTTGTATCTTACACTTTTCCTTTCACACCTTTTATACTGTATCTACCCTTTCCTCTTTGTTTGTTATCTGTTTGTCTCTTTTGTATTTTTTGTCATTTTGTCCTTTTTTGTTCCAAATTCACTCTAAGCCGAGAAGCTTCATAAAAATCTAAACTATTTTAAAACTCAAATAATTCCTTTCCACAACTTCCTAACGGTGCACAGTGGGAATTTAACAATTTTTTTGGACAAAAGTCCATTTGACGCACAGTTCTTGACCGATTTGAATATATTTCTTTTAATACTCGTGAATGATTCTAGTTTACCTTCCGATTACTACAATAAATATCTATTCTCCCGATCAACGTACCTGACCCAATATCGGAACATTAAAAAAAATGTTTTCACAAAAATAGTGACTACCCTATATTGTAGATCACAGTAATTTTATAGTTTCACTTCATATTTTTTAGGTCGCTGATTAAGAATATGATACGCAATTTGTCCAAAAGTGGCCCAACCTTTAATATTGGTAATTTTTTGCTTTTAAGGTACTTTTTTGGATTTCTTACTTTAGGTTGTTGTTTAATTAAGTTAATATTTTTGGATTGCTGATTACGAACAGGTTATCCA
The DNA here is from genome assembly GCA_963583905.1 of Stenurella melanura. Taxonomy (NCBI): domain Eukaryota; kingdom Metazoa; phylum Arthropoda; class Insecta; order Coleoptera; family Cerambycidae; genus Stenurella; species Stenurella melanura. Next base: position 41,911,196 of record OY757316.1, read on the forward strand.
ACTTGTCAAAAAATGGTCCAATTTTCAACAACATCCTAACGTAACAAATGATATATCGACAAACCCCAGGAAAGTGAATAAAAACCAAAAAATAGCCAATGTTTTAAAATTTTAGACATTTTGAGTACTTATAACATTATTATGTACATAAGTGAGGATCATATGTTAATATAATAACACACTAGATTAATAAATTATATATCGAAAAGACCCAGAAAACTGCGAAGGACCCGAAAAGTGTCCAACGTCTAGAAACTGGACCATATTTGGACAAATTGGATAACCTCTTGGTAATCAGCAATCCAAGAATAATAAAATAATTAAACAACAACCTAATGAATCCAAAAATAATAAAATAATTCAACAACAGCCTAAAGTAAGAAACCCAAAAAGTGCCTAAAAAGGAAAAAATGACCAATATTTATGATAAATTGCGTATCATAATCAGCGACCCAAAAAATATGAAAAGCAACTATAAAATTACGACAATCTACAATATAGGGCCGTCACTATTTTTGTTAAAAAAAAAATTCTTCCGATATTGGGTCAGATGCGTTGATCAGAAGAATAGATATTTAAATTGTAGTTATCGGAGGATAAACTAGAATCATCCACGAGTATTGATTGATTGATTGATTTGCGTAAGGTGGGCATTGCTGCCGATTCCTGGCATGGACATTTGTTTCACCACGCAGCCCGATCGCCTGTCAAACGGACAAATGCAGTCGCACAGTCGTCTATTACATATTCATACCATGACTAGGCGGCTCCACCCGACCGACCAACGGACGATCCAACCGTGTGCCAGAACAAGCCTCAGATGCTTTTATATACCGACGGACCGGCTGTATACAATTTGCAAAGATTTGTTTGATTTTAAGCAGTGTTAACTGTTTTAATTTTAGTTTTATTGAGCCGAATCGGTCGAGACCAGCCCAACCACACATACACCGCGACGCTACGTGCCGTGGCTCTCGATTCGGGGAGGCAATGTATGTATTTTAAAAATGAAGAAATTTGTTATGATGATAGTTTTCGTAAAAAAGGAAAAGGGAATTCACCGCCCCCTCCCCCTCTCGTCAGGCCCGTCTACAGGATTGGTATACATATTAAAATGGAAAATCATAAAAGTTTACTCATTACTAGTATGTTTCGTTTAGACCGGTATAGATATCGATTGTTCTGTTTCCACTAGATTTCCATTCCGATGGTGACCATGTGTAAAATCGAGTTATCTGCCAATATGATATTGCATGCAGCTGGCGCATCCGGCATTTTGGAGGTTCTAGTCGAATGTATTCTGTTGAAGCGTCGCTCGATATACCTAGGTAATTGCAATTTCACAGACTTTCATTAAAACGTAACTTGAGCCCCTACCAAGTGCGGCAATAAAGTTCAACCCTTGGCACAGCCACCGTCTCTAAACCTTGACCTAGAAACAGCCCAACCCGTGGGACTTTGTTTTATTTCTTTAGGTTTGCTCTGAGCATGTTTGGAACGTCAGCGTCGTTTACCGTCATCTAAAAGTATAAAGTACATAACGGACAATTGTGCGCATATTGTGTATTCAAAATACCCATTATATTCTAATAAATATGAAGATATTAAAAAAGATGATAAATGATCGCAGCTGACATTGTGCACTTACTGAATTGAATATTGACATCTATCCGTTACTCTACTCAACGAGCCATATTTAAAAAAACGTATTCAATTAGCTCTCTATTATTACACTCGTCGCAAATACAAAACGAAAACTATATTGCATTAGATCGGCACATTTCTAAAACCGGTAATATTGCTTGTAGAGAAAAAATGTTCATATCATTGTGTTGGTGATCGAATTCTGAACAACTTACAAAATGTCCGTCTGTCTGTCCGTCTGTCACGTTTCTTGTAAGCACGATAACTTAAGAACGAATAGTCGGATTGTATTGAAATTTGGACAGTAAGTTAGTGTTAGCTAGGGAAAAACCCTATTGTTTTTAAGAAAATCGATCAATAAATAAAAGAGTTATTAATATTTCAATAAAAAAAAATTGTATTGTAATTAAACTAAAAATGTCTAAAACTGATATTATTTACAAAAAAAAAACTGCAAAGAATAAATATCCTATAGAATGTGCAACAATTGTATAAAAAGTGCAGTAAATGGGCGAAGAGTATAATGGTTAGCTTGTTTTATATTATTATTTCACATATTTTTAAAAAGAAGAAAGTTATCAATTATATCTGTACACAGGGTGTCCCATTGACAACTCCTGGGACCATTCTCGCAATAAACTCATAGAGACATGTATTTGAATTATGTAAAATATATAAATTAGAATGTATAAATGACTGCAGTTTTGAAAAAAAAAACGATCTTTTGATAAATTAAACTGTGGAGGGCACCGCGATGCAAAGAAGTTGTTCGATTCCAGGAACATTAAATAGATGTGATGATGGAGCCATTACATTCTAAACAACTCTTGTAGTTTAAACAATACCAACAATTTTCGAAAAATCACTGTTATCGAGATATTTAAATTTTAATATAATTTTCATAACAGTTTAAATAAATTTTAGATTTTTAGACAATAAGTTCTTCGGGTTATGTTTGACAGTAAGTCAGACTATGTAGTAAAGCAATGAATTTATTTCAACTTCTGGTTTAACTGGAAATTATATTATTATTTATTTTTGAATTATATTATTACCATGTTTGTAAAAACTTCATTTATCCAGGATAACTAGATTTACGTGTTATTAATTACACAGGTCCACAAAAAAAAGAAGTTATTTGAACTGGACATCTGAATACACTTTTTTCTTTTTTTCCGCTGATTACGAATATGAAGTCAGAATGGGGGTTAATGCGCATATTACAGAGAAAAAATATCGAGAAATGTGTTTTTAATGTTTTTTTGGGTGGTAAAATATGCATGTGACGTGTTCGGCTAGGCCACATGTATTTTTCTTATGTTTTTTGCCCCACTGACCTAGAATCTATTGTTGAGGAAAATAAAAAAAAAAACGTCAAAAATCGCGTTTTTCACGGATACTATGGTTTTTTATGGATATCACGTCTTTTTCATAACGTGTTACGATGGCCTACTTACACTTTTTTTGAGTAATTTTTTCTCTCTGATCACGAGTGTTGAGTCTAACTTGAAGGTCATTGCTGAAAATACTGAGAAATTTTTTTAAAAAACTGTCAAAAATCGGTTTTTTTCATGTATGTCGCGTTTTTCATGAACGCATAGCGTGTTCCAATGGTCTGCATATACCTTTATCGAGTAATTTTTTCCGCTGATCACGAATCTGGAGTTAAATTTTGAGGTTAGTGATGAAAACACTGAGAAAATCCAAAAAACTGTCAAAAATCGAGTTTTTTCAGGATATCCAATCATTGTGCGTGATATACCGGATGAGTCACGAATTGCGCTCGCCCCGATATTTCCTAAAATATTTGGAATAGAAAATTGAAATTTGGAGGCCTTATTACATGACTAAAATGCCATCTTTTCAATAAAAAATCAAGTTTGGTGCACGTCCGGTTTGACCGGAAATGCCCACAACTTTCGATTTTTAAATGGAACATCCTATATATTTTTATATTTTTGGAATCTAGAGGAAATTTTGAATACAATACATCCATTTTGGTCACTTTTTGATAAACATTAAAAATTTTATTAAAAAATCTATTTCTGAATCCAGAGTGCTGTGGTGCCCAAAATATATTTTAGTTTGTGTGCTACGTTACTATAAAAATAAAAAGAGCAATATGATTACATTACTTAATTCTCTAGAGGCGTATAAAATTTTTAAATGTGATTTTTACCCACTAACTCGGTTTTTTTAAATGGGAATTTAATCGTTCACCAACATTTTTAAATACCTCATTTTCATACGAATCTAGTGATACCAAAATTTTGAAAATCCGCTCAGAAATATTTGAGATTTCAGCCAAAATACAATGCAACCAAGCTTTTAGAAACATGCGGCTAATAGATTAGTGGGCTTTGGAAACTAAAATGGCACATTTCTGTGTAAATCTGGTAACCTAATAACATTGGAAAAATCATAGTAGCCATTGAATGTAATAAAACAATATCAGCTGTCAGACAGACTCGTGTAGTTATAGGCAATCTTGAGCTATCAAGCATTTAATAATTGTGAGCGCAAAGAACGTTACAATTAAGTTTAGCATAGGTATGTGGAGGTAAACACAATTACATCCACAAGGACATTTGCAATAGAATGCGACATCAGTTCGGTTTCAGAGTTTTATTTAAATGAACATAAATATCGGGCCTATAAATAAATAAAAATCAATTCCGTTTGAACAATTAAACTTAAACTAGGTAACAGTAGGTATCTTTAAAATAATTAATATAATTAAACCATAAATTGAATAACATGATTAGTAAATATTTCTTTCAGCTAAGGCGAAGTTGGTTGTATTTGGAAATTACAGATTTTGACATCTTTGTTTTGGTATACTGTCTAATTCCTAAGTATGTTTACATTGTATGTTCCACTGATTTACAATTCTTTTATTAATTTTATTATTATCAATTATAAATATACAGTTAAATTTGAAAGAAATTTTTCTAAATTAAAAAAATTATATTGAATTTCAAATACCTCGAAAACCAGAGAATCTTCGAAAACTGCCCATATTATAAAAATTGCTTAAAATGTAATGCACCATTACCATGTATAACTCCTTTGCATCCACACTTCAATTTGTAGAAAGACCGTTTTTATTTAAGATTGGTATTAATTTATGTAATCTAGTGAATACTTTTTACAGACTTGAATCCTTTAGTTATCTGATAATTCCTTTTTTAAATTAATCCTCCTAAAGACGCTTTACAGGTACCCAAAAATGATCTTAAAAGGACAAAATCTAGTACATTTGTCTAAATAAAGTATAATAATTATTTAGACAATTTTAAAAATATTAAAATATCAACCCAAATTAGAAAGTGACTAATTGATATTGATTTGTGTAAAAAACAGAAAATAAACTATATTTAAAATCAAGAATACGCGATATTGCCCTTATGAGGTTATTTTGAGGCTTTATAAAATGGTGTTATGGGGATTTCATTTTAAAAGAAATTATTAATGCATATTCTCTGGACAGTTCTGAAGAAGAGAATTGTGAGATTTTTATTTTACTACATTTTTACGATTCTGTAGCAAATTTACGAAGAAATGTCTTTTGCTCATAAGAAATACATGGGAAACTTCATGTCCTCTGAGGCAGGTGTTTATGTTACCCGATTCTGCTAAAATTTGGAGAACATTTCGAAGAGTGGGCCAAATAAACATTTAAACTAGTTTTTTGAGACACCCTAACCTGCATATAAAAAAAATATTTCATACATTTATTTAATATAAAGTTAAATAACTATTTTATATCTAATATCTTTATTGAATCTGACCTTGATATTAGATATACACTACAATGATATTGAATAAACTAGACACTTTAAAAATAGATATTGGAGAACCAATCAATATTTTAAATAGTACCAAAATACATTAAGTCAAAAGTGTTCCTTATTTAAATGGTGTTCTAAAAATAATTGTCGACTAAAAGAAAATTTTGATGACTACACCTAATTAATTTTTTAAATGCTATTATTTTTCTTTGATATGCTGCAAGTAAACAGAAAATACGAATAATACTAATTTAGGTATAAAACTGATAACTGCATTTTATGCAAGAATCTTTCAGCAAGTTACAACTTTGTTGTATTAGTATTTTTTAAGTACATTTTGTATATTTTTTGTATTGCACCTCGAAAAAAAAATGAAAAATTTGAAATCGTTATATGTGTTGTTTAATGATAAATATTGGAAAAGGAATAAAATAACACAGCATAACTTAATTATTAAGTAAAAAAAACATGTTTCTTATACAGGTATTTTTTTTTATAGGACCCTGTACAAAATCCCATGATGGATTCGTCAAATTAACGGAAATAAAAGCATATTGTTAGTTTTTATATTTTATAATAGCGAATAATTCGTAATTGTTTGAAATTGGTGATACCGGCAAATTAATGACCACTTACTTTTTTTCGATTCGATTCGGTCCTCAATGTATCCGTCCAGACGAGCGCACTGTTGTTAACAAATACACTTTTCTGTAAGCAGCAGGAATTATAAGTAAGTATGCTGCCAAAGCTCTCTGAATCAGTACTATTTTATCAGGTTAAAACTGCAGCTATTCGAAACACTATTCTCGTGACAGAGCTGAAGTCGCTCGATATCGCTTCCACTCCACCACGGAAATTGCTCGGCGCACTGTCGAAAAGCGGACAGAACTAGAGAAAAGAGGAGAAACGAAAAAACAGGCCCGCATCTAGGCGATAGCAGTATCGCAATATGTGGAAATAGTACATTTTTATATCAAATATGAGCTAGCCGATTCTGGGTGCAGGAAATAAAGGATACCTATTAATTATTTCGGTTTTATTTTATTTATTTATTTATTGAGAGTCCCGGGTTCGCTGCCTGACGTGGCACTAGATTTTTTTCAGAAGAAGAAATTATTTCTAATATAGTCGGATATTGGGTATGCGTCCTCTGTCTTTAAATGTCTAGTCTCTCCTACAAAAGGCATTTCCAAAGCCTTTAGGGTCATATTACTTGTGTGGTATTAGAATATAATAATAAATCGATTGTGGAAGCCGTTAATTTGTGATAGTTAATCATGAGGATATAAAAAAGGAAACTACTTTGTTTACTATCACTGAATTTATTGTAACATACACGTTACTGCAGTTTCGGTACCTTAAAATTGTACCGAAACTGCAGTAACTTGTATGTTACAATAAATTCAGTGACAGGAAACAAAGTAGTTTCCTTTCTTATATCGTCATAATAATAAATAATAATAATAACAATAATAATAATAATAATAAAACGTCTTTATTAAGGCGAAGTTTAGCCATAGGCTACTCTTACACTTAACCTTTAAGAAAATATTTTTATTATTTTGACAATCTAATTACAGGCCAATTGAGACGAATTAAATAGATATATAAGATACTATTACCAACCACCGCTAAATTACTATGACCAAAAAAATAAAATGACCTATATCCTGTAATTCTAGAGCGGTTAAGTAAATATGCATGTAACTTACAGTTGA